>CAWUHX010000178.1:561424-762965 GCA_963922205.1 Romanomermis culicivorax
AAAATGAATTGGCTTCTGATGTGTGAGAAACCACTGACTGTTCGATTGTTGCTTTTAGATACTCTTTTGAGATACTGTCTCACGAATCATGAATATCTGCTTTTTTGAAAGCATCAAAATTAAACTTGTTGAGAGTATCTATAATATTAGAATTCAGGTGTCCGTTTGTTAGTGTGTGTTTGTGTTTCACAACACTATATTCATCAAAACGAAGTTTTCAGCTGATGATTGTGAAACCATCTGGGGGTCCTCATTAGCATTTTTTTGCAAAGGGTGTCGTTGGAACAAAAACAACATGTGCAAACAGGAGCTGAATTTATAAATAAAGATTCCTTATGGTCACATGGTTCTCAAACATTTAGGAGATTTTCATCATCACAATCAATGTTAGGAATGTGATTTTGTTCGTTGATGCAAAGAACAATTTCATCCTTACTGGAATTATCTTTTGAAAAGGTTTTCTGCTTTCATTCTGTGGAACTTTTGATCAACGTCTCTCAAAATTATAAGTAGACTGTGAATTTCTTTGAGAAAAAGATTGATTCGGCCAACTATTTCTAAAACTATGACTCTAACAATCATCTCGTTTTGGCAGCTTGCAACACAAGTTGTTGTGGACAGTCTCGCCACAATTGCTACACGGAATCAGACATTCAACAGTACGATGTCCAACATGACCACAAATTTGGCACATTCGATTATTAGAAAAATCGATGGTCATTTTTGTGCAGTCGAGAGACTTATGCCTAACATCGCCACAATAATCGCAAGGGCAGTATTTCCCATTTGGTTTCAAGGGATAGAATGTTGGCCGTGAATATTGCTGTTGGACAACAGCACCAGCAACTCCACCAACTAAATCTTTAAACTGAGTTGCCATCATTTCTCGAGGGAATTGAATAGTATTTCTTTCTAAAGTATTACAGTCTAAGTTGGTGCTGTGTGAATTTTGTAACTCATCCCTCATTATTTGAGATTCAATATATCTAGAAGCTTTAAAAGCATCTTCCAGAGTCACAAATTCACGAAATTTTCACAGCATCTCTTATATCAGGAAAAAGTCCTCTTCAAAAATATAGGTTTGATGATAGTTTTTTGAGCATTTTCAGTCAAATTTGGATATTCAAGTTTGCTCAGTTTTTTCAAACTGATCCAGAAATTTGATTACAGTTTCAGTACGCTTCTGTTTTCTATCAAATGTGATTTGTTGGTGGACATCACTGTCTCTGTTTTCAAGAAATGCTCTCTTGAATTCTGTCACAAAATCTACATAACTTCTAGGAGGGTTCAGTCCCCTTTTTGAGGCTCCTGAAAGTAGCCTGAGCAGATCCAATAAGATTAGATTCAAGAAGAGCAATTTTATAGATATCTGTTGCATTCGTCATCCCTTGCAGAAACAGATAATGCTCAAATTTTTCAATCCAATCAGGAAAAGATTCTCCAATTGTACCTGAGAAACATGGTGGTGGTTTGAATGCAAACATGGAGTTGAAACGATATCCTGTCATTTTATTATCTTCAGCATTTTTCATTAACTAAATGTCTTGTCTCATCTAATTTTACATCAAGTCGATGCAATTGTTAAGTTAGAGGATCAGCCATGTCCTTGAATGCTCTTTTTATACCATTATCGAGTTCAGCTACAGTCATTTTTGTGATTGACTTGAAATTTTTACAGCCAATTTCAATAAGAGCCTCGCCAACTTTGTCAGGGTCTAAGTTCTTTAAAAGAAAACTAGGGAGGAGTACTGTATTGATAACACAATTTTGATATGCAGGTATTTGACCTGTGAATACTTATGTCCTTGGGTAGTTTAATAAGTGGATTTGTAATTTTAAGATTTATTGGAAACTTATCAAATTTAATATACACTAGTACATACTTGGAATAAATATGGTGTGAAACTGTTCTTCGGGTTTTTTTGGTGGTACATATTTATCAATATAATAATATAAAGAAAAAAGTGAATAATATAAATGAATTGACGAAATAAATTATTTTAATGATCTGAAACTGAACTGACGATACTGAACACAAACTGAACATGAACTGAACCGCACACTGGACCATGAACTGAACAGAGGATAAGCGTTACAAGCTCTTATATACAGCTTTTCATGCTAGATTGATCTAATTAAGTTCTGCTATCTTATCTTTTGATTAATGTTTGTTTTTGTTTATTTCACACCATATGTGTGTGCTCTAGCAGGAGCAAAGGTTACTGTATTTTTATCTAAGAGGTCTAGGTTATTATTTGCCTCTTTTGACCCATCTGCTTCCATTTCTGGTAGTTCATCTTGTTTTAGGATGCCTGTGTTTAAGATCGGCCATAACTCCCATCTATTTTATACAAGATATGTTTTTGAACCCTTAGAGGATTCCATATGGTCGGAACCTTTTGATACTTACTTTGTAAAGTATTTTTGTTTTCCACTGAACTGAAATTTCAAGGTTCATTAGGTTTATAAGTTATCTTTCGAGATTAGGTTTGCATGATTGATAATATTTTCAGTTTGGTTCCATATGTGCAAAATTTAAGTGAAGCGATAAAAATTAAGATAATAATAAAATAACTACAGTAGGAATTGACTTAAATCGCGAAATTTACATGCTTTTCTCACAAACACTACTAAAATTAATGTATGAATTTTCACTTTTGCTTGAGACAAGTCAATGCGTATATTCAACTAAAATTTTTTTTTTGAATAAAACAATCTGAAAAAGGTTGTACTGAGTTAGAATCCACTTAGTTATCTGATAACCTGAGTGACCATCAGAAATATTTTCAGAGTTCAAGGAATCGGTAACTTTTATAGACTTAGCTTCAGAACACGCCCAGTTCCAGTCTATATGTAAAGTACAGTAATTTTTTTTTTGTTTCAACAGGGTAAAGCTGATGTTTTCAATGTCGAAGCACAAAATCGAATAAATTCGTGACATAAAAAAACTTTGTGTCGAATTTTCTCTGTACACTGCTTTTTTGTGAGTTTAAAATAACAGCACAAAAGCTAGCATTAGCTTGTTTAATTAGTTGTAGTTGAAGTTTTCCCCCGTTACTGGAAGAAACAAAAGATTGAACCGATAACCAATCTTTGCCTTATAAAATTCAAGGGAGAGTGTAAAACCAAAATTTTTCTCGTTCAACTCATTGTAGAGCTAAATATATAGTGAACTATCATGAACTGATGACCCGAAAGTCCAAATAAGGAATCTGACAGAGGAGTAGCTCGAAATGGTTCACATATTTGTCATAATAAGGTCGAAATACAGGTCAAGTCCAGCAAGTGACTTGAAGAGCACAAGACTTCATAAACTTGTAACAACGAGGCGCATGATTGAAGAACGTTTGCACTTTAGCCTGAAAAATGAAGAAAAATGCCTGTAAAAATGAGGCCAATATGTTCGTTTGTACTTTTGTTTGCATGTATTAAGTACAAAAAACAATGTTTGCTAATTAGCAAGTGCTGATGAAGATGTACATACAACAATACAAAGACTGGTCAGCAGATAGACAAAAAATGTAGTTTTATTATTGGCTATTGTGCCTCTCATTGCAAAACAAATATTCTAAATCTTGATTCTTGCAATTAATACTATAGAAAAAACATATAAAACAAAAAGTCACTTGCACGAGGAATCCAACTCAGCATAGCAACACGCTGGTATTGTTAGCACGAAATACGTTTTGTATCATACACCCTGTTCCTTAATTGATACTCCATTCAGATCTATGGGTACATAGGGTTGTCTGCCAATAATTGGTCGAGTAAAAGGCTCAAAACCAACTCCTAAATTCCAGTCGTCAATTTTATTTTGAAATAGTTTTTCAGGTTATTGGGGACCGAACACTGTGCTACGAAAATTGAATTTTCTTACTGGAAAAATCGAGTACGATGGCGGACTTCATTATAACGAAAGTAAAGCACATGGCGTTAACAAGGTAACTTACATTTAAAAGGCCATCAACGCTCCCTGCCATGACGCAGTCGTGCACATGGCTAACTCATAAAAGACTATCAATATTGCAGTACACATCATCAGCTGAATTTTTTTGTGAAGTACGTGCTTGTTTTTCTTCAAAAATTTGGGATAGCTGCATTGAACCATTCAGGAGTCAATGTCTGTAAGAATCAACACAGCACTGTTATCAAGGGCGATAACCTAAAATAAAAGTTGTCCTGAATTTTAAATATGTTGTCCAGTTTCTGACGCTGATTATCACGATAATAATCATATTACACAAAAATAATTTTCACGATGTTAGTTTGCGAAAATTTTCATAAAACTGCAGAAAGGGTTGATATTGCATTTTCATGTACATTTCTGTCAATTTGTACTCTACTGCGTTCAATTTTTCTTCAAATGATAGAGAAGATGTTGCGCTACATTAATTGTCGTATCCACGACAAACACTTGTTTTTTACTTTTTTACGAACAAAAGAACTGAAAAATTTGAAGCTTTACCTGTTAAAATCTTGCACATTGTGGCGTACAGTAACCCAAATACATTTGAGCTAAACTCCAAAATTGGTCAGCTTAAAGAGCAACCATATGGTCTTCAATGAGTCAAAAATAAGGAAAATGAAATAACCGTCTATTGGGCTATTGAGCTTTATTTACTCATAACATTGTAATCTTGGTCAAAATGACTGTTGGTGGTACAAGTACAAATGCAATAATGGAGGTCTGGACCCCAAGTAAATCTTGATTGACTCTCAGCAGATTCTTGCTGATCCCCAGCAGATTCAACCATCCAGCATTGATAAGGCAAATGATGAAGGAAAATGAGAAAAATGGAAAGACCTGACAATGATAAAGATTTTTCCAAACAAAGCATCCTTGATGCCAGCGGAGTAACATGAAAACTTTAGAAACTGTTGTCTAAGCGAATCCTTTCACATATTTTACTGATATAGACAGAAGAATATGATGCTTGGATGTCAGAAGACCCACCTTTTTGATATAGAGAAACAAATAAAATTTATCCTACTCCATGTCTATGCTGACCCCCTGCTGAATTTCTACGATGTGCAAGTACAGACAAGTTTATAAAATTTCTACTGCCGAAAACATACCAATAAACTACAAAATATATCGAGGCTCATATTTTCTACATCAGAAATTACTTTTGCAAAATTGATCAAATTATACACGATATGTAACAAAAGAAAAATAATTACATGCAAAAATCATCCTGAAAAATCTGAGTCCACGTGAAACAGGATTAGGACTACAGAAAATAGTCTGTGTTTATAAGAAAATAATCTGAGACATTCTAATTCAATAGAATTTTTTTTTTGAAATTTCTTAATGTTTCGGAATTTCTTAATGTTTTATTATCGTGAAAAATAATTTTTGCGTGAAATAATTGTTATCATCGTAATTAGCGTAAAAAACTGAACAGCATGTGTTAAGTTCAGGGCAACTTTTTTTACGTTATCCGACTTCCTTACAGAAAGTGACTCTAAAAACCTACCCAAGTTATCTTGTACCGCTACCTGCGCAGGAAAGTGTTTTTAATGGAGGAAAATTGTAGGTAGAAGAAATAGACATTGAAAAAAGCTTATATCATTTTTTGAGCACAACAGCGAAACACACTATGATGCCATAAATATTTTACAAACGTCATCTCAAATGAATAACGCAGATGACCTAAACTGCATTCATTTTGAAATGATCGATGACGGCTGCATTGATCATTTCAGCAAGTCGAGCTTGTTTTCAGAAATTGTTTCTCTGAGAGTTTTTGTAGTGTTATTTCTTGAAATAATAGTTCGGATGTATAACTGATGTAAATATTTGAGGCACTGCAGAATTTTTAGGCACTGCAGAATTTTTTATTTTTAGGTTCATTTTGGGACGATGCAACAGTTATTAGACTTCTGAAAACAACCGACAGAGTCATCCTTGCATGTGGTAGATTGCTTTTGAAGAACAACACAAAAAATTCTTTTTCATAGCTCAAGATTGTTTGATCAGGTCGTAAAGCAGTATGAGGGTTTTCAGAAAAATTGACGCTTCCTGAAATTTTAATTCTTATCGTGAGGACAATGTTACTAATGAAAATTTAAAATACGAGTTCAGCAACAATAAATATATTTTATGATAAAGTCTCAGCAAGTTTTCATTTGAATGACTGTTCAACATCATTTTAATGTCAATATGTTGTTCTTGAGATCAATTATCAAGTAATGATACATGAAAAATAATTAATCACTGGTCTGAATTTAAGCCTTTTTAATCGATCGGTAGATCTTGAACATTGCTGCAATTCTGCTAATAATTCGATTTTCTGATTAAAATGCAAAAAACCGTGTCTTCCAACCCACTCCAGTTAGTGTAGTTATAGTGCTTTAGCTAACGCGTCCTTCACAACACATATATTTGAAGAAAATTTGAAGAAAAATTGGCCAACATTGTGGTAGAAAATTCTACCTGTTGTGGAATGGAAACTTACATCAATCTCAAGAATACCTTTTCTACCTATGTAGCTTTTTGCAGGCTCCAAATAGGAAAACTATCAGCATACGCCTGATTTTATGAATACAACATCAGATTCCAGTTTTGCTTTGACTGTCGCTAATATCACGGTTTCAGTTTCTGTGTCAGTTTCGAAAAAGCGAGATAGTTGGAGTTCTGGGTTCAACTATATGGTTTTGGAATGTAATAGTAGGACTATATTTGATATATCCCCTTCACTTATAATCTAAGCGCTGTTAACTACTGGTCTCATGGAGGCTACACTGCAGTTTTGCATGAGAGACCTGGAACATAAATTGATGCTCAGGCAGAAGAGAAGCATTCATAAACACTTTTTTTTGCAAAATACACTAAATTTCAATTCGCCCCATGGGATTTTTGCCCGGAAAAGTTTTCCGGGACGTTTGTCTCATTGATTGATAATAGATGGAACAAAATCCAAGTGCACATATGTTTACACAAGTTATAGAAGACTGTTTATTCTCCAAACTTCCTTGGAAGCACTACATGATTATATTGTCCTTTTTTCCAGGGAGACTCAGGAACTGCCGTAATCTGCCAGGCCGGAAATCAGACTGTTATTCAAGGCGTTTTGCGCAAATCTAACTTTGATTTCGAAACTGGATTGTTTCGTGTGTATTTCGCCGACATATATGTACTTATGTCATGGATTGACGGTACTTTCGAACACATTGAAACGTTACGCATGTACCACGAGGAACTTGATTATTATAGACGGATTAGCTTCACAGTAAAAAGGTCTGATGAAGACTTGAAACAGATGATAGGAGACTCCACGGGCTATCAGGTTTCAACAAAGTTTCACACAATTCTTATGTTCCCGCAACGTAACAGAAGCGAGTTCATTAACTTGTGGTTCAGATTAAACATTTCTGAGAAGATACATATCGGTGACTATCGATTTGGTGTTCAAGGAACTTTTGGATTTTCTACCGAGAACAGTGTATACGACTGCACGGTTATCTGCTATTTGGAAAATAGGAACGGTTCTTGTTCCTACGTTGCAGGACTCAATCGATGTTACTTCTCAGATGCAATTTCATATAAAAACAAATTTTTTTTGCGAATCAAGCAGAGTGTTAATATTCGAATTGGTGATGTTAAGGATAGAGGTTAGTAAATATAAATGACCCTTCCTTCTGTTCTTCTGCTTTTGTGTTTTTATCGGGCAGCATTGTCCAGCTCCGAGATCTACTATGAGATCTGCTATTCTGCTGCATGTTGCCTCTCCATTGCAAGTCGGTGCATTTAACACAACCATTGTTGATAAGAACCTATAAGGCTCAGGCTCAGGCACTGCCTAATGCTTTTTGCATCCACAAAAATGTGGTATGCAAAGCCGTACTCATGATTTCTGTGCGATTATTTGTCTTCTATCTATGCTATTTTCACAAAGATCCACAGTATCCTTAACATTGCTGTTTTATAACATTGACGTGCACTGTTGTATTGTGTCCTCCTTTGAAATATTTCACAATTCTTAGTTGTTCACAGTTCCACATACTGCAGCAGTTGGTCGCTCCACAGCGTTATACAATGCGTCAAAAAATATAGACAGGTGTGCATCAATGTGTTCGACACAATGCAGTGATTCCAAATCCAGTGCCACAACTGAGACCTTTATTGAACCTCTGATATCATCGATTTCACTTTCTGTTCTCTGCCCCTCACTCTGGAAATTCTCCGAGCATTGTCATAATAAATGCCATTCTTTCTGATCTTCAATGTCAAAGTGAATTAATGACATGAGAAAAATTAGTGAATGTTTTTGGTTCTGTAGATCATATTTTTTTATTCAATTAGAACATTCAAAGACACTTTTCTATTTTTCTAAACATAAATTTATGGATATCCATAGATTCCCTTGAACTGTCCTCAAAATCTATCTTTGGTTTAAATCAGTGTCCGGGTGTGAAGATTTTTTGCATATGATTTGTCCGTATTACCAGAATCTCCTTAATCGGATGCATAAAATAAAAGCAGAATGATACTAAATCTTCAACAGTAGGCACTATTGAACATGATACCATGATATCATTATTCATTCTAGTATTCGTGTATTCATGTTGGCCAAATGCAATCTTTTTCAGATCTGAGCGAAGCTGAATTGTTCATGGGCAATAAAGTGCCTACCCTGAATATTATTGGTCAGAACGACGATTTTGGCCCCATGATGTGGAACGTAAGTGTGACGACTAAAGGCTCAGCAAGGTATCATTGTGAAGGTTTACTCCGATCTACAAATGGTGTGGTCTATGACGATCTGGACCTGTCCGAAGAATGTTTGCAATATTTCAAGTATGTGAATATAATGGAGAACGGAATTGGATCTCAATATCAAAAACAATCATTTTAAAAATTCAAATAAAGCAATGCTGAAAATAATGTTTTCTGAAATTGAATGTATTCAGTGCTTGATGTGACACTCCAGTGACTCGACACTCGACACACAGGGTCGATGTCAGATCCTCTACCTACTGCACATCCGCTATTTTCAGCTGAGGTATATAAGTAACACGTTACAACTACTTTTTGCATTGAATAACGTAGGCAGGATTTCATTATGTGAAAATATACAGTATGCATTTACACATTATCCGGCTCATTTAATTTTCTTATCAATCACGATTTTTACCAATTAGGTGACGCAGACCGTTCTATAGACTTCAGCTCGTTAGAAAAAGACTAGTAGAAACTTTGACTTTACTAATAGAATCAAATATTAGTAGCCATAGCTCAATGAAACAGTTAAGATAGTGACCGGACATTAGAGCATGGGACAATAGAGCGTGGGCATAAGAGCATGGACATTAGAACGCAGAGACATTAGTGTGCAGGACAATAGAGTGTGGACATTTGAGCGCTGACACTAGAGTGCGGACATTTGAGCACAAGGACATTAGAGTGCGGACATTAGGGTGCAGGTCAATAGAGGGCCAGGACCATAGAGCGCAGGAATAATAGAGCGGACATTAGAGCGCCGGGTCATTAGAGCGCTGACACATTAGAACGCAGGACAATAGAGTGCAGGGACATTAGGGCGCATCTATTGGTTCGAAAAAATTTTAACCATCTTTCCGTGATGACAGAAAACTGCGTGTGTGATTATGCGAGTTAGAAATTTCAGATGAATTCGAAAATAACAAAATGAAACAATTTTATTCGAACGTTCATTGGTCAAATATCTGCGATTTTTTATGTTTATCACAACTTTTTACAAAATACTTGATGAAGGAAAAATGCTTTGGCTTTGACCCGAACTTCTTCAGAGGCATGAAAAAATTTAAAGAAAGCATTTTGGGCTGAAATGTAGTTATACACATAGCAATAGCAGAATATGGCTGATTTTTCAATTTTCAAATTTTAAAGTATTATTCAGCATAAAAATAATGATTTGTTGCAACAGAGAACAGATCAGCATATGCTGTAGCCATGTTAGTCGTACGTCTAAGCAGTGAATTAGGGTAGGTAGGATTTTGTGACAAAAACCATGCGTGGATGATTCTTATGGGCTGTCATTTTACCTCCCAGCTAGGGCTGAATATTATCATGGCCGAAATGGCTTTTACTTTTTTTGCAGAGCAATGAATGGCTCTCTTTCTGAATATGTCAACGTCCGTGTCTTGCATCTGCCAACTGGACTGGATCTGAAAGGTCATTTGAAAGGCGTTGCAAAGAATCTAAAACTACAGCTCAGTAAGCCATTACCAATACCGCGAGGATTTCCTTTACTGATTGGTCATAAAAGCCAAAAACCCACGTTGCGACAATACGACCCATACAATGGAGCCTTTTATACTGGGGCTTTTGGGTGCCCCTGGATGGCAATTTTGCACGATTACCTAACTTGTGCCAGATGTCCAGTACTGCTAATTGATGTTCAGTATTCCTTCGGAAAAAGTGACTACAAGCAAAGATCGACCAAATTAGCATTAATGGCAAAGACTTGTGGACAGAAGTGTGTAAACAATTTACTTCACCTGTCATCATTGTGAGAGGAGATTTGGGCCCAGTGGCATAAATGTTCCCATTTTGAAAGGAGAGTTAGTTACTTAGTGAACTGTGAATGGGTTAAGTTTTTTCTTTTGTATCTCTGAATCAATGACATAACTTAATTGTCTCCTTCATCAATCTACACTCTTCAATTTAGTGTGTAACAAAAGAGATTGTGGAGGAGTGTAACACAGTGCTCCTTTGTTTTTCCTTTATCATATCTACAGCTGTGTTATACAGAAAAAATTTTGATCCGACAGCAAAATGATTTGCACCAAATTTGTGCCTTGTGAGGTATGCATCAATATTAGTATATAAACTTACATTTGAGACTCAACCATTTCTTCTTTCGTCTAAGGAACTGCTAATCCTAAGCTTTAAAGTAAGCCATATCATAACATCAGATCACTCGTTTATACTTAGATCCAAAAATCAAAAAATGTTTTTAGTAATATAACAAGGCTAGCCCGAAATTTCAGCAACTAATGTCTTGGAGTGACTCAGTTTTATTGTCAATCAGCTTCGTTAAATTCAGTCACAGATTTGAAAATATATATGCCGCAGCTTACTGTAGCTGATTTAACAAAAGTGAAGAGTTGCTAATTGAGTTTTTTATAGCGTAGCTCTTACGACACGATTTCTGAGAGATTCTACCTTCTGCTCCATTGACCTATGATAAGTTGAAAATTAATTTTATCTGAAAAAGAGATATTTTGAGTAGTTTTACATGCTGAGTATCGTGACAGCATTCGTTCTGCGCAAAAATAAAAATTCACATAGCTACAGTACTCCAAAGTTTGAAATTTTTACATTTTTTTGCATTTTTCAGTCTGTATATGTGTTTCGAAATATCACAGCTCAGAAAAGACGTGACTCTGAAGCCAAATGTTGAATGCATGCAGAAGACCATGCTCTATGTGCCGGTATGAAGAACACTCTCTAATCTCTTACTTTACACTTTTTATTCCATTTTAAAGTGTCAAAACCGATGTCGAAATGAACCGAAAAAGTCCTTTGGGGGCTATTTTAGGCACCTTCCCATAGGATGCCGCATAATTTTTCTTGATTTCTGTAGCCACTAATGACTGACATATTGCTTAAAATTTCAATCAAATTAATGTACCGTTTTGGGAGCTGTAGGTGTCTGCACATTCTGAAAGCTGATACAAAAATGCTGATTGACTCCACTAAATATGCCATCAACGAAATGGAGAAAAAATACAAAACGTTCAGATTAGACGAGTAAAAATAAAAGATGTGAGTCGAATCGGTCGAAAAATTTCATCGATCAATTTACGATGGTTGCGCAACAGGATGCCTCAGAAGAGATGCATCAAAAATTCCTTTTTTCAGTAATTTGACCGAAAAAAATTGAAGCTGAGAGTTTAATGTTATAAATAAATGTCGGCCGTCTGACCTATGTTATAAGCTGTGCGAAAGTGCTCTATAGTTGAAGGCATCCTGTTTCACACCACGTGATGTTGGCCAAACGAAAATAGAGCAGAGGATAGTAGATTGCAGTGCCTTTCCAACAAAGAAAAGAGTATCCGAATAACTCATGCCGTTTTTCTGTAAATGGATTAGAAACAATCGCTCAATTTCTGAAATTTAATGAAAGTTTTCGAACTTTTGGATTTTTCATTTGAAGCAATTCGTTTAGAAACCATCAAACCTAGATCATGAAAATTTGCCAGGACTTCAAGTCACATTTTTTCTCATAATATATTGGGTTAGAAGGCATCCTGTGTTCCCAGAACTTCATTGATGAGACATTTATCCAGATTAAAAAACGCATTTGAATGACAGTGCAGTGTATGCAAATGTCTACAGCTGCCAAAACGGCACATGATGATGAGATGTTACTTTCGCAGCTACTGTAAGAATGTATGTACTAAAGAATAAAAAGATAAAATTCTGCAGAATCATAGGTGAAGTTGCTCCGGAGTGCCTCTAAGCAGGAGTTTTCTTCATTTTTGCTTCTATTTTTTGACTGTTCAAACTTTCTTGCAGAGTGTAAAATGTTTGCTTGTGAAACTATTAATACGTCAAACTATAGTCTGTTATTTATTTGACAATTCTACAGTATACATAATGAATATATCACAAGGGGTAGACAAAGGTCACCTGGCACATAGAATGATTTCTATTAAATTTTCATAAGTATGCTTCAGAGCAGTGCAGCTTCCGAAACGGTATAAAAATTTTGATGAAAATTTAACCAATGCAGTAAAAATGGATGAGCTACAATATAAGAAAATAAAATTCTGCGGCTTCCAATTGGAAGGTGCTCGGGAGTGACCATGAACAAAATTTTTTCAATTTTGACGGCTCATTTCCGACGTTTTAAACTTTTTGAAAAAGTGTAATATGAAATTATTTGCTGTAAATACTACATCAGAAGAGAGCTTATTCTCTCCTCTGTAAAATGAATATTCATTCACCAAATAAGATCAATCCGATCTTGAAATATCACTTAGATAGCAAGACCACTGAAAAATGCCAAAAAATCATCAATTTTCAAACTTTGACATACTGTAGCGGCGCGAATTTTCGTTTACGAGCAAAACGAATGGTACCATGGAACTCAGCGCACGGAACTATCCAAAATATCTGATTTTGAGGTATGATTAATTTTCAACTTATCATAGAGAAAACAGAACCTCTCAGAAATCGTGTCTTAAAAAGCTGAAAAGAAAAAATGAAAATATACTAAATATAGGCTTGCAAACTGACTATGGCCCTGAGGAAACCATGTAACACTTGCTAAAATGCATTTATTGTGGGATATGTTGAAGCTTTATTTAGTTTGCTGTTGTCAAAATTTGCATCTTTTAGCATTACTACTTTTCAAAGGAAATTCCTACAAGAACTCGATTGCTTGGAATAGGTGAACTATCGCAAAGCCTACAATTCGTACATCTTAATTTTTTCTATTCGGCTTGTTTAGAGATACAGTAAAAAAACTGTTTCACAATATTTTTGTATCAGCTACAATAAGCATTTGCACATGTGATTTTGAAGATGTCGATGAATTTGATCAAATTTTTTTAACAATAAAAATGAATCACTCCAATGACTAAACCTGCTAAAATTTCTGATCGTTGCATACCCCAAAATGAATTTTTTTAAATGATAGGGAAATGGGTTTTTCTCAAGTGTAGGTTTACATGCTAATATTGGTGTGCACAGACATGACCTAGGTACAGATCCTTCTACTCTAGCACCTAAAATTTTTTTCTCATATGACACATCTGTGCATAATGAAATTCAAACATCTTTCAATTAGAAAAAGCTGAAAATAGTCCAATAAAGTGTGCAAAGTCATTGAAATATTCTGATCTTTCGAGAAGGTTTCCCAATTCTGCCACCGCTTATTTCTTATTTCAGTCAATGAACAAATTTTCAGCCATGACTAAAAAAAAATTTCGGCCGACGACCGAAGCCTCAGATTTTATTAATTGACAAAATGGGCAAAAAAGTCACACTTTTCTGTCGAAATTTTGTTTTTTCAGTGAAATGTTTTACCCCACCATACCAATTCCAAAAATTTTTACTTCTAGACCCTCTTATATAGGAAAATTTCCCTGTGAATCAAGTGACACAAAACTTGAGTTGCACTCTACAAACTATTGACTGCAACAGTTTTTGTTCACTGAATTTTCAAAGTTTTTTCTCATTAAAAAATTAACATGGATGTTTCATTTATGTTTTTCTGAATGTTCTGATCTTTATAGAGTCACAAGCTTGAGTAAAAATGGAATGAAAATGAAAAATTTTCAGCTTTTAGATGTATCATAATAAAAATACATAAATTTATAATTTCGAAACGATTGGAACAGAGCTGGCAGAGGCTAGCATTTTTGGGTTTTTGTGAGTGAGAAACTTTCTTTGTGTTCATTGTACTAAAAATACGTTTTTTGATCTGATTTAAAAATTGATTCGAGTTCCAAAAAGTTAATTATGGCGAGTCTGCTGCTTTTCGACTAAGTTTCATTTAAAATTGACAGTTCCATACATTTAAATTTTAGGGAGACTAGAAGACTACTTTTCCTTCAAATGTGGAGTTAAGGTTGTTTAGTTTTCAAAGTTCACTTTAAGTCCCTCAATGCTCATCTGCCTTCATCATGTACAAGGAACGTCATTTTCAATATCAATTGGAAACGAAGTTACACTTCATGCTATGTATTATCTACACTACTGTAGTTGCCTTTGATAAGAGTCAAAGCAGCATGGGCAGGAATAGTTGGGGGATTTACTTTATGGAGGATAAGTTGCAAAAAGTAGGTACTGAATCAGTTTGAAACAAATGAACAGCACCAAGGTGTTTTTTGTTATCAATTTCTCACAATTAGATTTAGAGTTAAGAAACTCAAGTTTGCTGCGGGTTCCATACTAATGATAATATATACCTACAAGAATCTGTAGTTCAAAATTAATTTATTTAAAAATAATAATTAACATGAGAAATGATAACAATAAAGAAAATTCTCTATTTACAGCAAAAAACACAAGTATTTAGTAGGAATCCGTTACAAGAAAATATTCAGAATAAAGTTATCAATAGAAATCACAAACATTCATTTATATATCTCTTGTTGCCTCATTGAATGTAGTCATGGCAACTTATTCAATGTTTATCTCCCACTATTGATGAGAAATTCATATAACAGATTAAACAGTGTTCATTCTTGAAGGGTAAGAATACGATTATATCTGTAAATATTTGCTTACTGTAAAAACAAAATATGCAATATTCGCAACAATCCTGTATAGAACATGTGCGCTCCAGAAATTTCCTTTGCATTAACAAGAAGTTGTATCAGCGTGTATCTAACAGTTGTAAAAAAATCATTGGAGGGTTTCAAGTAATTTTAACTGCTGAATGGAGTAACATCGACCACTTTCATAATTTTCTAATGTACCTCGGGACCTTAACTAACTAAATTCATTACAATAATGACCAGACATAATCGTCTTTTTTCAATTTTTTTCAGTTAGCATTAGTTCGATATAGGTCAGACACAATTTTTTAAAATTAGTTAACCTTCGTCTTTTAGAGTTAAAGAATCTATAGTGGTCACAACTTACAAGATAGATCAATCGACTAACATTCACTCACAAGAAGGGGCTATCGAGCACAGCATATCGAATGAAGTTGGGATTACAGTTGCATATTTGGGTTGGAATGTAGAATTCAATGATTTTGTACAACCAATTGCTTTGCCAGTAGGACGTGGCAATATTTCCATGGCAGATCTCAGCTTAGCCATTGTTGCTATAGTTGTCAGATATACATTTGAGAAAAACGAGATGATATACCAAATTCCGGTCAAGATCCACGGCTATGAAACAATTGATGGTGTTGAAATGGTGACCACTGAAAGACTATACAAAGCTGCTGACACGCCTGATCATCTCTCTGTTGTAAAGCTCATATTATTTATATTTCTTGTATTGTAACTGTTAATAAATGTCTTGTTTTAGGAACTGGGCCAAGGTGTCCTAGTGGGCTTTGAAAAATCGATCCGTCAACATTTTGTGATTGGGCTCAATGCGACAACTGTGCACAAATCGGGTCATCAGCATATTGAACGGCACATTCTGATCGAACGACACACTGAATGGATCCGTCGCACCATTCCAGACATAAGAAAGATTTACAATGCAATATCCGATTAATACAAAAACAGAAGAATAAGTGGTTAAAGATTAAGAAATTTTCGTTTTAAATGTTGCATCATGTATTATCAAATCGGTTGGGTACATCTATCACAACATTGATTTTTGGCCGGTTTAGTGTATCAGCATTGATCAATGTTCTTCCGAAAAAGTTATGAGCTGTTTCCGATCAGTAGGATCCGAACAAACATTTGCAAACTGCCTATAATAAATTTCAGTAACTATAAAGTCATTTTTTAATGATAGATCATGCAGAATGGCAATAGTTTTTAACAAAATGTTTCTAATAATATAACCAAAAAGGAAATGCGATTTCAAATTTTCGTAACTTATGCTAAATACCCGTCGTTTAGAGCAGCAATAATTCCTCACATCTTTTGTACCAAAAATTGCACACATAGTTTCATTTGAGCGACTTTGCAGAAATTATTTTACTAGTTTCCAATTCAGCAGCATTTCATGAAAAAATAGGCTGCTGTTTTGAGAACAGTCACATCCTGGAAAACATTTTTTTCATTGTGAAGAGTTGGAATTAATATACAAAGCTCATCCACTGAATGTATGGAATTCAGCAGTCATTGAGTTGATAAGAAAACATTCATGGTTGTCAAGAGAAGATTGGCATGCTACTTTACAAATTCTTTTAGCAATAGGATATTTTGGGCCAAAATGACTTTTTTTCTAAATAATTATAATCTTTCCGATATTCGGACGCTTCGTTTGACTACAGCAATATGCATAATTGTCGGTATTTTCTTAAAATTCTCGATTGGGTCTTTAGTTTATAATTTATAGCCTATTGCACTGGAATGTATCGTCTAGCACAGGTAATAGGTAAATTGATAGTGTCATCCGAACTGATGCAGGTTAGGTAAACAATAATATGTTCAAAGTATAGAGTGAGCATTCCATTTCAGTGCACGATGGACATATGTTATTGGATATAACTTAATAAATTTCGGCCTTTGAACAAATTGTTTGGCAATATTAATTGTCACAGAGAAGTCCCCTCGCAGAGAGAGTATTTCAACAAGATGGTAAAATAATGGATCCATTCCCAAGTGAGCCATTCCCAACTGAGTGATTCCCCATTGACCGAATTCCCACCGAATTCTCAATTCCCAAGTGGGCGAATTCCCAATTGAGCAATTCCCATGTGAGCGATTCCCGATTGAGCGAATTCCTAAATAAGCGAATTTTCAATTGAGCGATTCCCATGTGAGTGATTCCCGACTGAGCTAATCACGAAATAACCAAATTCTCAATTGAGCGATTCGCATGTGAGCGATTCCCAATTGAGCGATTCCCATGTGGGCAATTTCCGATTGAGTGGATTCCCACGTGGACGAATTCATAAAATTGAGACATTCCCATGTGAGCAATTCCTAATTGAGCGAATTTCCAAATGAGCAATAGAGAATGCAACATTTTTTCACATTCTTTACCTTATATTTTTCTTTGTATATATTCCTTTTTCCTTTCGTTCTGTGCGTTGCAGTTATGCTTTCGTTTGTGTACGTTTTTGCATTCTTTTCTTTTGGTCTTTGCTTTCTTTAATTTTCTTTTTTCTTGTCGTATACTTTTTTCTTTTTTGCTCATGAAACAATACATTACAAGTTGCCATTTTAAATGAGCATTGTCTCCCGTCGGCACGCTCTATTTGGTATTTAATTTTATCCTTTGTGATTTTTTCTCCATTCTCATCTACTTTCCATCTTAGTTTTTTGCTTTTACTTCTTTATCTGTATCTTTTTCTATTCTCCCGATTCTTTGTTTTTTTGTTCTTTTTCACATTATTTTTTCTCTCTTCCTTGCTGCTTCCTCTATATTGCTCCTTCTTTATTGTCTCACTTCTCGTGTTTTTTTTCTTTTTATAATGCTTTTCCACCTATCTTCAGATATTATTAACGTCTCTATTTTCGCTGCCGTTTCCTTTCACTTGATGAATCCTTCCCTCCTGCATTCTTTTGTTTACATTTTTATGAAGATTTTCAAATTTACAATGATGAAAGACTCAAGCATGCCGAAATGTTCAAGAATTATACGGGAGACGACGGTTATCCAAAATGACAACTTGTAATGTATTGTATCATGGACAAAAAAAAGAAAAACTTAGGTGACAAGGAGGAATAAAATGAAAGAAAGCACAGACAAAAGATAAAAACGTAAAAACATACATAAACGAAAGCATCAGCAAGACACACAGAAAACGAAAGAAAAAAGAAATACATACTAAGAAAAATATTAGGTAAAGAAGGAACATTTGAGGAAAGGGTTATTACATTCTCGATCGCCCATTCGAAATCGACAAATGGGGAATTCGCTCACTTGGGAATTGCTCACCGAAATAGCTCACTTGGGAATCGCTTACATGAGAATATCCGACATATGGTACTGATGATAGATCTGGCAGGTTGAAATCAGAACTTAAATCTATCATATCTAAAAAATTTTTAGTTGAACTGTGTATTTTTGTCCAGAAATATCTGTATATTATGGCTCGAATATGGCTGGCAGCCGCAGAATCTAGTCCAGCTCTAAATAAGCTTACATATGACTAAAACATAGAATAACATGAACCTGTACAGCTAGCTCAACAGTGCCTCTCTTACACGTGTAGGCATTCCAGATACTGACAGTTCTGTTGGGCACCCTGTTGATGGCAAATTGCATGGGGAAATCACCATGCAAATCGACGAAATAGACGACCAGCGGTGCAGACATTTGCATAGAAGTGGAGCGCCACAGAAAGACCAAAGTGATAGTGATTTTTCATTGTCAACTTTATATAATATTTTCCTATATTTTGCTGGCGTCCATTAAACTATTTCCCAGTATTTCGACTTTATTTGCATACTACCAACTGTGGTTTATCCACGTCCTTTTTAGTATTTCGTCGGAAATATTGTTTAATATATTTGTTTTTTATTTAGATAATTTCGATCATCGAAGGCGGAGGGCCAAAGGCCAAGGCGCCAGCTTGCAGTCAGCAAGCCTTGGGAAACCCACTAAGGGTTATACTCAAGTAAGTCTATCCCTGAGGGGATTCCTTGTCTCAGCTAGGAGACTGCGGAGCTCTCTGGTGAGGCCCCGCATCTAAGGTTAAAGTAATCTTTGTTGTTGTAGGTCTGGGGAACTGGACTGTTGCACTATCACCGAGGCTTAGCCCAGGGATTAGTTCTAACAGGTCAGTTCAGACCAGATGCCTATATCTTTTTTTGCACCTCTTAAGAAAAGACCTGCACGACAAGTGGTGGCTTTTAACTCCTCACCATGGAACTTCGTAGTCAGACTAGGAGAAAAGAAAATCCTCCAGGTTTCTACAGAAAGTTAGCAGGATTTAAAATGCCTAACGAAAGGATACCAGAAGGTAATACTTTACATAGATCACCACCCAGAGTGGCGAGTGCTGGGAATCTTGTAAATTTGGGAGATGGAGATCAGCAACACCATGCTGCTCCGGACCCAGTGATCCCGGATCAAACTCCCGCAAGGGTTCAACCATTGCAGCAAAATGCAATGCATTTTACGCCGCAAGATGCAGGCATATGGATTGACCGCCCACCAGCGATTGCCATTGATCAGCAAGAGGCAGGCCTGGCGAATCCGAACCTAGATGCCGATGGACCGCCGCCACAAAATTTGAAAAGGTCACCACCAAAGGTCCAATTAGCAGGATGGAAGAGGGACATTATTACGCCCAAATTTCGACCAAATTTGGAAGAAAGGGACCCCAAAATCGGTAGTCGATTAGAAAGGATCCTGCAAGAGCAAGAGCAATTCCGGCCGCAGGAAAGAGCTCCCGGAATGTCCACGCAAGAGTTGGCGATGCAGCTATGCAAATTGAAAGGGACCGTCGAAGCTTTGTTCGACATAATTGTGAATGCCGCCACCGAGGACAATAAAAGGGGAGCCGACAGTCGCCGACAGGAGCCGGATAGACAGGTTAGACCATGTAGTAGGGGTGCAGAAAGAGGCAACCATCTCTCTGCTGAAATGAATGCAGGCGCAGGGCCTAGTAATAGGCCTGAAATTGATGAAGGGCAAAGGCTTAACTTTGAGCCCAGAAGTTGGAGAGGTCCAGCTAGAGATTTTCGATTCGAGGGAGCTGAGCAATCGGCAGACTTCAGGAATCCAAATCAGATGGCTTCGCAGCATCCAACTTTAACAAGAGTGGTCTATGATGGTAGAGGAAATATAGTTGATCGGAATACCCTTAGACCAGATCAACTGGCATGTTTTCCATATAGGGACTATAGGTTTGACAGAGACAACATACCATCAAATCAAGGAGGCGTACCACCTCAACGAGATCCAAATAGAGTTATGCTGCAATCTCTCAACTCTGATATTAATCCAGTGTTAACAGCAGCTTATGATCAGAGGGAAATACCACCAAATAATTTGGCACAAGAGATTGTAGTTAGGAATATCCTTAAAGGTGTGTTACCCAAACTTTTAGATGAGGGTATGGTAAATCAGCAGGTGCTTAGCTTATTAACAGCACTTGAGGGGGAATTCGGTAGGGATACACCCGAATCAGCCAAGTATTAAGCACTGCTGAGGCTTTCTAAAGGTAGACGGAAGGCTGTTGCAGGAGACAACATGACCTATAAGGAGGCCAGGAGAGCCATCATAAATGTCTTTGCACCTGAGTGTAACCTGGAAATGTTAACCAGGGAGTTATTTGAGATTCAACAAAGACCCAATGAACAGGCCGTAGAGTTTTTAAAAAGTGTCAGTATTCTAGTGAAACTAGTCAAGGGTGATTTAGACTATCAGTCAAAACAGATACTGATTATTGACACCTTTATATACAAGAGTGATCCCACATTTCAATCTGAACTGAAAAATTCGAAACATACCTTTAGAACCTGGTATGATTTAGCAGTAGCGGTTCATGACATCGAACGCAGGTACAGAAATGCCTTTCAAAGATACCGACCTAAGGGTACACAGCAGGATCCTATTGTTATTAATGAAGTAGGTATGCCTAGTGGGCATGATCCTGAAATTGCGGTAGTTGCTAGGAATCAGTCAGAAGGATATCAACAAGGCCAGAGGCAAAGGTTTCGGCAACCATATCAAACTGTAGGTAATCAGGTACAGGCCCAAACCCAAAGGTCAAGGAGTGATTCTCCTGAGATAGAAGAGATTCCAGTTTGGGAAGCCCCTAGGGCTCAGACCGAGAAAGGTAAGAAAGAATCTCTTCTATTGAAAATCTCTAAAGAGATGGTACAACTGGTCGAAAGGTTCGACCAGCTCCAGCAAAAGGTTGATAACAGGCAAATGGAAAATCGGTCTGATGTGGCCATACCTAGTACCAATCAGGGAGGTCAAGTTTCCCGAGATCCGACAAAGCCATGGTGTGAGTTCCATAAGAACATAACACATAATACTGCAGACTGCAGGACATTGAGAGTGTTATCCAAGCGCAGGAGCAGAGGCACAGCCAGCTTCCCTAGCTTCAACAGGGGAGGCTTCAACACTTTTGATAGAGGTAACTATAGAAGTAGAGGAGGTTACCCAAATGCCAACTTTAATAGTAGAGGTAGAGGTGCGTATAATATAGGCTATTCAGGTTACCAGGATAGCCACGACAGTTACCAACAGAATTCTGATTATAATGAATTTCTGGAATTCAAAAGGCAAAAGGAGCTGCAGAAGCAGTTCCAACAGATGCAGCAATACCAGCAGCAAGCTGCATTACAGCAACCTCAGCTACCTCAGGCTATTACGGGTCCAACTCAGACTCTTCAACAGGGTCAATTCACAAATCAGCTACCCCAGAAGGATTATTGGAGTGTAATGGTTGCAAGGCAATCACAAATGAATCCCTTGGGTGAAGTAAATCAGAGAGTGAACTGCCCAAATGTTGTATTAGGTAGCATTGTGCAAATGAATGCAATTGCACCACAAATGGTAGTACCATCAGTACAAGTAGTAAAGAGGGACATACCAGCTAGTCCTCAGGAACAACATTTGCTGGATACGTACCCCCGAACAGCCCCATTCCACATTGAGGTTGTTATAGGAGGTCGTAAGACACTGGCTTTAATTGACACAGGAGCCCAGTGCACTGTCATGTCGGCTAAGTTTCCGAAAGAAACTTTGGGCCCAGATTACACTGAATATCCGAGGATATTGAATGTTACTGTAGCCAATGGTAAGACAGTCCAAGCCAATGGGTATATCCAATTTAGGATTGATACATAGTGTGGACAGTTCCCCGTAAAAGCAATTGTAATTCCTGAAGCAGATGAAAATGTAATTGTTGGAGCATACTTTTTGGCTCATCCTCAGGTAGGAGCCATAATAAATTTCAGGAATAGGACGATGATGCTCAACAACTGTCAGCAGAGGATATACGTGATGCCGGACCAGCCCCAAACCAATTGTGGAGAGGTCATGACCACGAGCGCCACAGAATCCAGGATGAGCGCCGCGGACCAGTATCAGCCAAAGATTTGTCTGCCGAAGGTTTCAGTGCCAGTGGTGAGTGTGAATCCCATCTACTTACCAAGTGGTACTGATATACTTCTGAAAGCAAAGCTTTGGGATAAGGTAGGCAAAAATCGCCTTAATGGAATCATAATAGAGTCTGAAGGAAATGAGGAAAGGTTTCACATTGACAGTACCATAGTAGATGGTACAAAAGATGATTTTGTAGTCAAGGTATCCAAAAACACAGAATCAGGATGCCATTTGAAAAGAAATCAAATAATTGGTCATACTAATTCAGTGTTGTGGGATACCCATAACCAAGATCAACTAAAGGGGAAGATAGTTGAGGATTTGGAGAAGCTGCAAACCTGTGCAGTTCAGGCTAGACCTGATTCAACTCAATCAGATGAGAAAGAGTTCAAGGAAGCTTTGTACAGTATGCTGGCTAAATCCAACATACCATCAGGACAATCGAACAAGCTCTACAATGACGTAATATAGAGATGTGTTCAGCTTGCCCAATGATCCACAACTACTACACCCTACTTAACCTGCAAAATAAATACAGGTGATGCAGCACCTCTGGCAAAAAGGTACCACAGGACTGCCATAAATTTACGGCCACATGTTCCTGAGCATGTACAAGATATGCTCAAAAAGGGTGTAATTGAGCCATCAAAGTGGCCTTGGGCAGCTCCGTTGTTTCTTGTAGGTAAAAGGGATGGTACCAAGCGACCAGTAGTGGACTTTAGGGGTATAAATGATGTTACCAAAGATGATAAGTATCCCATTCCTAGAATGAATGACTATCTAGACTGTTTAGGCAAAGCAAAGTTTTATACCACCTTAGATCTCAAATCAGGGTATTGGCAAGTGCCAATGGATGAGGAAAGCAAAGAAAAAACTCCTTTCATATGCCAAGAAGGGCTTTATCCATTTAAAGTCATGCACTTTGGCCTAGAGAATGCGCCAGCAGAGTTCCAGCGCATGATGGAAAGAGTTTTGCATCCATATGTTTGGAAAATCTGTCTAGTATACATAAACGATATAATTGTGTTCTCAAATGCATTTGAGGAACATTTAGTTAATCTAGAGCTAGTCGTGCAAGCTCTAAGGAAGGCTCACTTGACTTTGAAACTGGAGAAGTGTGAATTTCTGCCAGAGAGAGTCCATTTTTTAGGACATATCTTAAATTTGGATGGAGTTTCCCCAGATCCGAAAAAGGTCAAAGCTTTTAATGATTTCCCATTCCCAGAGTCTAAATGTAAACTGCAAAGGTTGTTAGGAATGTTGCAGTGGTGTAAAAAATTCATACAAGGGTTGGCTAAACACGCTGAACCATAGTATAAATTAACCGGGAAGAACTGTGTTTGGGAAATCACGGAGGTTCACCATCAGGCTTTTAGGAGCCTAAAAGAAGCACTATTGTCAGTGCCTTTTCTGAGGTATCTGGTTTTAGACAGTTCTGCGGACTTTGTCGTTCAGACAGATGCCAGCGGAACGGCACTAGGAGCAGTTCTCTACCAGGAGACCAAGTCGGACCGCTGGGTAATTGCGTATAATAGCAGAATTTTAAAAGCAGATGGAAAGAAGTGGTCAGCCACGGAAAGGGAGTGCTTGGCAATAGTGTATGGCTTAAAGTTATACAAGCACTACCTAGTAGGTCATAAGGTGATCATAAGAACTGATCACAAATTGTTGTTGTCTATGAAGGTCAATGCCATGACCAATGGTAAATTAAAGAGATGGTACTCATTCATCTCTCAGTTCAACCATAAACTAGAGTATGTGCCTGGAAAGCAAAATGCCATGGCAGACTTTTTGTCTAGAATGGACGAACCAGATGATCAAGCGGAAAAGAAATGGGAACACATGTTCTCAGAGGATAAACGAGAGTCTGGAAATCTGAAAGATCTTGAAGCACAGCTTATTGAGAAAAAGCATCTCAATTTGGGAAAGAGATTCAGAATTCTGACAGATCAGAATCCTGAAGATGGTACTCCGTTATATTCCGAGCCAAAAGGTAAGAAAAATCAGAGGACTGATATAAGTCTGAGATTCACTCAAATATATCCAGAAGATTCTGAGGGTGATCCAGAATCAATCTCGCCTACAGACTTGGTAAATGCCCTAACTACATAGGAGCATGGCTAAAGAAGCGGAGAAGAGTAATCAGGCTCAGATCCAGCCTGACGGCAATCAGGGCAAAGAAACGGTAAGTAGGGGAAACCAGGAAAAAGGTAAGGAAAAAAGAGTCACCTTATTATACCCAGAAAAAGAACCTGAATTTACTTTGGCAGACCCCAAAGAAAATGAGTTGCCAAAAGGGCTCATTAGAGATGATCTCATGGCCCTCTTGCAGAGAAAGGATGAGGTATTACAACCATACTTTGATAGATTGGGTCGATATGGGACAACCAAGTATCACAGTGGATTTTATAACCAAATTGAAGTGTTATACTGCGAAGCGGGACAGGGATCGGATGATCAAGTGGTCGTCCCATCCTGCCTAAGGGACAATACTTTGCATGAGTACCACGGTGCCATAATGTTGACTCATCAGGGGTTCAAAAAGACCCTTGCTATGATTAAGAAACAGTTCTGGTGGCCTGGAATAGAAAAGGATGTCAGGCACTGGATAAAATTTTGTCCAGTGTGTCAAATGGCTAATCAGGGAAACACGGAAATTCCTCCACTGATACCTAGTATTCCACAAGGTCCCTTTGATATAGTACCAGTGGATATCGTGAGTATTTCTCCACTTAGTGAGAAGAGACCGTATGTCATAGTCTTTCAAGACTATTTTACAAAGTAGGTTGAAGCTGAACTGATCCCAGATCAGTCAGCTAGCACTGTTCTAGATACTTTTCTACAATCAATTGTATTTAGACACAGGACTCCACGGAGATTACTCAGTGATAGAGCATTTTGTAAATTTTTTCTATTTATATCAGACTTTGGGAAAAATTCTTCGGAATTTTAGATCAAAGTGTCAACCCAAAGTATTTCTGACATTTTTCCAAAAAATATAATTTTCAATTTTTTCATTTTTTCTAAAATCAAATTATAGCTGCCCCGCTTATCTGAATTCTAAACTTCCATCAGAAGGAAGAAGTAAAACATTCCCCAAATCGTCATAAAAAGGAAATTAGCAGAACTGCTAGATTATACTTTTTCAGCGTTTAAAATTTTCAAAAAATTCACAAATTTATTATTCGAAAAGAAAAACATTTCGAAGTGAAAAGAAATGGGAAAAGGCGAGCAGAACCACCAACAAGCTCCAACCCGCGAGTGGTCGCACACAGAGCGCCACCATGAATTCAGCAGACCCCAGAACTGGTAAGATAATCAATTTTTCTTTATTGATGGTAAATTTCCAACTTATTTTTATCAAACTTTTGGAAATGGCAGGTAATGCCCAGAAGTCACTGGAAGACCAGCTCGGCGCCCTAAAGGGCAGACAAGGTTAGAACTTAGAGGGAACAAAAAACAGGATTACTGAGAATCGGAAGCTCAAAGCCAATCAAGGAATTTCCAAACTTGGAAATATACCTGATACCACCAAGAGCTAGACAATTCGAGGAAAACCTAGAACCTTGGGTTCAGCCCGTTCAAAGTTTTATCATCAAAATTTATCAAAAATTAATTATTTTCAATTCAAATCAAATTATATCACTTTTTCGATATCTAAATCATTAAGAATTATAAATCTCAAGTGCTATAAAAATTGTAAATACTAAGCGCCACAAATGAAGCGTAGTTGGTCATTCAAGCAGCTGGTCAGAGATTGGTGTCCGATCAAGTGGTGGACAATCGGATCAGGTCTACCCTCCCCAACATATAGAGGTAGCAAGGGTAAGATTGGATAAGGTGTTAGTTGCCTACCAGCACAATGTTTGTATATCAGTGGCTCACCTAACAACCCTGCACTAAATATTATTTTCTGTGAAACTTAACCCACTTGGTCTTGTGGTGCTGATGTAGTATAAACCCGAAAAATAGGCTGAAAATAGGGGAATAAGCACTAAAATTAATAGTATCTTTAATGTTTAGATTACAACGTCAAAAGGGTCGTGAGAATTCACGAACTGGACCAGTGGTTCAAAGCCACTTTTGGATACTGGCCGGCTAATCCCAAGGAACCTAGAATGGTAGACATCGGGAAAGTTAGCTGAATACTCCATTTTATCGGAGAAGTATCAATCTTCAGAGGACAACCAGTTTGTGGATTCAACGTAGAAAAAGTCCATCAGGATAAGGTCGCCGTCTTGTTCAAAACGAGAGAGGTCGACAATCCGATGGGAAAACAATTTGCCCACTACATAAGCTTTGCGCTCACCAACGGTCAAACGTACATTATTGATACGACGACCTTGATGCTCAAGGAATGGACAAGCCTCCACGAGTTCCTCAATTCCGACATGCTGTTCGCCGGATATTTGGTACTGGAGGACTTGGTAAGTATCTATAATGTATGTGGTTCAGGGCAAGATAATAAGGACAGGGACAAACCTGTCCCCTTAAGGGAATATCTTAGGAAGACCAAAGGTTGCTACTTTGATTTAGACAGTTTCGCCTTAACCATGGTAGGGGTTAACCTGGAGAAAAAGTGTTTTCAAACAGGTATTTGTCCCAAAACCTTTCGGTTAAAGGCACTGTTCACGGAATTTTATTTAATAGACATGGGCCCTTACCAATATGATTTTTCACTAGAGGCGAACTGTGATCGGTTTGCCAAGAAAGGAATATTGCTGGAAGAGCTTAGGTATGCAGCTCTAGACGCATATTATTCGTTATTGGTTATGTTTGCCGCTATTCACTATGGCATGGCTGATCAACTGCTAATGCAAATGCAGATTTTCAATCATGACAAGGTTGATCCCAAACAGATCAATACCGTTGCCTTATGTTTTTATCAATAATATCTAATGATACCAGGCAACGTAAACAGAGAAATGGGGCTAGGCCTCCTAGTGATGGAAACCGATCAGGTACAGCCTAATATGGTTTACTATATGATGAAATGTGAAATGTACAGCCATTGGGCAGTACAAATGCAGGGAAATAACACAGGTTATTATACGCACCTACGGAGTGTAACCCCATTCATCCTCAAGGCGTTCAGTTATGGAGTGGTTTTTATCCGCTACTACCCAGAGATAGCAAACCACTAAAGGACGATGGGTACACTGAGGATACTGATCCCGACGAAATCCAGGACGTACAAATACCAGACTGAGTTAATATCGTCGAGGATATCCTGGAAAATCTCAAGTTAGGTGGATCCTATTGGGATTTAGACAGTAAGATCTCTTTGACACTTTATGAAAATGCTAAGCTATACTGGCAACAAGCCGGGAAGCCCGATGAAATTCCACAGGAAGTGTTTTCCTCTAATAACCATTACCCAGTGGGTATCGAAGGTCATAGGCAAGCCTATAAGACGAATTTTTATACGCTGAATTTGGCCAAAATATCGAGCATGTTAGATGAGCGAAACTTTCCGGAGTTAGAGGTCATCTGTAAATTCATGCAATTGGCCTATCATTTGGCATGGCCTCATTCGAGAACGGAATGTGATTATGAAACTAGCGCACTGCTAAATTATAACTTTTTGAATAGTTATACTAGGGAAGGCCAGGAAATGATAAAACGCATGTCCTGGAAGTCAGGCGACCGCCTGGCTTATTATTTAGATTAGCAGGGATGTTACTGCCATCGTAACCTCGTTTTCCAGCCAAAAAAAGGGGTGTACGCTTGGCAAAATCCATTTGGATTTGTCCCGCTATGATTTAGAGAAGCCGAGGAAATTCTACAAATCGGCGATGACAAATTGTTACTAAAGGATGAAGCTTTCAAGGTGAATCCTTACTTTTATGTAACTTTTTACTACGTAGGTTTCGAGACTTTGACACCGGGACTGCGGTATCCGATGACGGAAGACGCACAACCGACTGATTACCCAACAACTTACGCACTGCAAAACCCGCTGGAACTCAGACCGGAATTCGTCAGCAAAAGCTTCTGGGAGAGACAAATTGCTTCAGAAATGCCTGGGTATACCCTAACTTATACCCCAGCTGGTGAATTGATATCTAAAGTACCAGTAAATCGTCCCTCTACTTCCCATACAGTGCAAGCTGGAGGGTCGGGACAAGTTAAAACACAGCTGCAAGCGCCAGCGCCGGTGGTCAAAGCAAAACAACCAGCTTTGGACACCGATGCTACGCAGGCAGCTGCAGTAGTAGTCGTGGTGCCGCCACCAACACAACCAGCAGTGGCACAACCGACTCAGGTAACTCAGGTACAGCAGCCGGCCGAGCCTGAGCCAGAATTTGTCACCATTATGCAATCGGTACCTCCAGCACCAGCTGTTTTGCCAGCTAAAGTAAAGCAACTGTTGCCAAAGATACGAAATTCAGACTCTGAGTCTAGTTCAGAGGAGGATGTTGAAGAAGAGGAAGAAGAAGGTGAGATTCTGGAGTCTGAGGGCCAGACATCGGAGAACAAAGATGCGATGGAGGTCAAAACTCAGAAACAGGCTGTTGAGGAGGAAAAGATCCAGACTCAAATAGATGAAGCAGTGTCTGAAACATTGGGAATCGACGTCTGACTGGAGAAGATGCAAGAAGCATCCCACGAGATACCCATAAAAGCTAAGGATCCTAAGGATCATGATCAGCAAGCGAAGCATGAGGCCCTACAGGCCAAAATACAGGAACAAAGAAGGCTGATGCAGCACGAATTCCTGCATCAGAGGGCAATTCAAAGAAAGCTGAAGGAGCAGGCTTTAGCTGATGACAGCTCAGATTCAGCCATAGCAGCGACAGAGCTGATGAAAAGAGGAAAAATAACTGAGGAAGAAATCCCTGGAGTATATTCCCCAGAGAAAGTTCAGCAGATGTTAGCTGAAGGTATGTCAGAAAAATTTATCCGACACTTGGCCAGAGAAAAGGTAAGGCGTAGGAAAAGGCTAGGTAAGGCCAAAGCACGCAGACTTGCAGCTCAAGGTTAGCAGCAACAAGGAGCGGCCGCCACCAGTTCCGAAAATGACACTTATGATACGGCCGAGGAAACTACGACCCCTGAATATTCGACAAGTCAAAAGTCGAGAATGGAGACTACTAAAAGTCAAACGAGGATGGAGACTGCCAAGAGTCAAACATGAACAGAGACCTCCAAAGGCCAGACGAAATCGGATAGGACAACAGGGTCCACTGCAACTGTTTCGTACACTCAGACGCGAACGGTATTGAAAACCGGCGGAGAGGTTAGTACTTCATCTGGCAAGAGCGAATCCGTGCCCTCCAGCTATACCGCAAGAAGTAGCAAACCTGCGGGAAGCGTATTGGTGAAGCCCGATCTTGAATCGGAGGAAAAGTTGATCAAGAAGGTCAAACTGAATGTGGTAGGTAGTAGACCCGAAAGGGAGCCACAGCAGTTTGTCACTCCTGGTCAATTAGCCGAAACTCTGATTGATTATTGGGAGTGGCAACAGGAACAAAGGCGCTTAATTGGACTGATCTCATTCAAAAATCCAGAGGTCACCAATTATTTCGCCTTTGACCACCAAGAATGGCCAATAATTTACAGAATGGTCAACGATGCCATGGCCGAGATTCATGACAATTATCGCCAACAATTCGAAATGCAGGGCGGATTCATGTTTGATGGAGAACGCGTCCCTGAGGAAATTTGGGAGTGGATTATTCTAGTTCTTATTCCCAGATGGCTTCTGGACTATGATGCCTCAGACGTCTTTATGGTTATTAGGTATGTGACCTTAATGATCTTTTTACAGTTGGATTTCGCGCTGATCATGCCGACGGCAATTGGTAGGTGGTATGCCCAGATGTGTTCTTTGCGAACAGACAACTGGTCGCCGAGGCCCAGGGAAACTGAGCAGACAAGGTCTACATTGCAGCCTTTAACCAGTACATTTTTATGGGCTTGCAGAGGTTAAACCAAATGGGTGTTAAAAGGAAGGCACCAGGCGATGACAGACCGCAAGCTGATAAATATCAGCAAACGGCTGCCAAGAGCCCAGGTAAGTTTGAAGTGCCTAGACTTCCTCGGGCTAGGAAACAGCTGCCGACGACACAACAATCATCTACTGCGTATAGTGAAGCTGCAAGCACTTCATATAAAAGTCCCCTTTCTAGATCAAAATCAACATCATCAAAATCTCTAAATTCAACTTTCCAGGCTCAAAAACCACAGCGCAGCAGCTCCACTAGCAGTGGTCCAGTGCAAAGGCAACAGGGGAGAGACGACATGTTCTCAAACCCGGTCCCATACAGGGCTAGACCGGGGTATGACCCAGGTCAAGCCAGAGGAGGCTTCAGAGGGCGCCCTCAGCCACCCTTCGGAGGCCGAGGAAACTGGCAATACCGAGGCCAAGACCCGGACGCGCAATTCTACAATCCAAACTTTCAGCCGCTTGGTAGACGTGGTGGAAGTCAACAAGGCCAAAATCAGGGCCAGGATGGAGGTCACATCCGAGGCCAACCCAGCCAGAAGGGATACTATCAAGGAAGGCCTCGAGGAGGCTACGGAGGCAGCGGGCAGCAGCAGTAATTAGCCCCACATATTTTGGCCCAAAATTTATCTTTTTGCAAATATATTTTTACTAATTCCATAAAATACAAAATCCAAAAATACTAATAAAATCACAAAATCCAAAAAAATCAAAAAATTACAAAATCCAAAAATACTATTTAAATTTTCGGTGCTGCTGGCCAACTAAAATTTTCTTTTTGACAAACGGGTGCAAAACGCAACCGTAAAAACATTTTCAAATTCTTGGCCACAATTTTATGCTCCATTTTTAGTGCATTTTTATTTGTGATATTCGTACATTCCCGCGTCCTCTTTGTTGTATCATAAAATATAATCTCTTATTTTGATTTAATTTAGAAAAAAATAGAGACGGGGGAAAACGATTTGCATGCGGTTAGACCCATGACCAACAACTTGCCACAGCATGCAGACGGAGCAGCCGAACCCAAAATGGACCAAATTTGGCGCCAATGTCATCGTCATACTCCTTAGGACGGGAGGTTATTCCATCAAGGCTGAGGTCAAAATGAGCGTCACTTAGCAGCCATTGCGGTGAAGTCCTTGGTATTCGTTGTGTCCAATGACCAGCACAGGAGTTTGATTAGGACAGACTGTGAAACGGGAGTCCGAGTGAGACAAAGTGTCAAAACAGGAGTCAGCCGGCGCAGTAGATTTTTTCTTTTTTGATTAATTCTTTTAATGCCGGGGTAACCTGGCCGAAAGTTTTTTTTCTACCTCCCCTAGGTAGGTTTCGACGGGCGAGAGATGTTGGGCACCCTGTTGATGGCAAATCGCATGAGGAAATCGCCATGCAAATCGACGAAATGGACGACCAGCAGCGCAGACATTTGCATAGAAGTGGAGCGCCAGAGGAAGACCAAAGTGATAGTGATTTTTCATTGTCAACTTTATATAATATTTTTGTATATTTCGCTGGCGTCGATTAAACTATTTCCCAGCACTTCGACTTTTTTTGCATACTACCAACTGTGGTTTATCCACATTCTTTTTAGTATTTCGTCGGAAATATTGTTTAATATATTCGTTTTTTATTTAGATAATTTCGATCATCGAAGGCAGAGGGCCAAAGGCCCAGGCGCCAGCTTGCAGTCAGCAAGCCTTGGGAAACCCACTAAGGGTTATACTCAAGTAAGTCTATCCCTGAGGGGATTCCTTGTCTCAGCTAGGAGACTGTGGAGCTCTCTGGTGAGGCCCCGCATCTAAGGTTAAAGTAATCTTTGTTGTTGTTGTAGGTCTGGGGAACCGGACTGTTGCACTATCACCGAGGCTTAGCCCAGGGATTAGTTCTAACTGGTCAGTTCAGACCAGAAGCCTATATCTTTTCTTACGCCTCTTAAGAAAGGACCTGCACAACAGTTCCCAACATCATAACAGACAATCATATGGTCTTCTCAACCCAGAACTGATGGTGTGTATCCATAGCCATTCGGATCCAAGTGAATTATTAACCCCAAAAATTTGTTTGGATCAGGACGGCCTTGCAGTAGATGTCATCTTTCAGATTCGGTGTTGTTTTTGGAATTTCCAGAACCCTGAAGAAGATTTCGCACCATCAATTTGTGAATTCTGTAAGTTCCTACTCCATCTAAATAGTCGTTTTTCCTTATCAGTTTTCTTATTTTCCTCATTTTTTCCAAATGATTCTTGGGAAGAAAAAGGCGTTCATGCACGTGATAAACAATTGGCGTAGGTTGTTGTAGTAAGGAATATAACTTGAAAACAGAAAATGTTGGCTTATGAAGCAAGCTTATCATCGTCTTACGGATTTCTTTAGCCTTTTCTGCTTTTCGAGGCCTTAACTTTGCAATAATTAATGCTGAGGATCATCGCGAGCTTGGTATTAAGTTATTAATGCTGAGCATTAGTAAATCGCGAGCTCGGTTTCATTTTTCTCGGGTTGCAATAAAAAAATCGAGCTCGCGATTAACTGATCGTCAGGTTTAAGTCCGAGCTCGCGCTTATCTCGACATTCCAGAAAAAAACATCGCCCATACATTATGTGACAAACATGTAGAAGTGAAAAGTAAACGAAAGTTGGTGAGAAACACTGTGTCCAACATTTTTTGTGTTTCTGTTTAGAGTTTCTACGTCTATTTCTACTTAAATTATGAGTGGTTCCAACGAGAAAAAACGCATGCGGAATTGGACACCTAGAGAAGAATTACATTTGAAAGAAATTTGTCTCGAATATCAATTAGTTTTGGATTAAGCACATAGAAATTCTGATACGACCAAGAAAAAAGACCATGTTTGGAGAATAATCGAAGCCGAAGTCAATGCAAAAAATCCTGGCGTCCACAGGCCTCTGGAAGATATAATAATTAAATGGAAGAATTTGAAAAGCCGAGCAAAAGAATATTAGAGCAATGCAAAAAAATCGGTTTTGAAAACGAGTGGTGGACCTCCTGATACTCGTCTGCCTTCTGAAAACTCTCAAGCCATCATTGAAGCATATGGAGAATCAGCAGCATTACAAAGGATCGAGAGAGGCCTAGAATCTGACATAAATTTATCCGAATTGACTACAGTTTCGTCGAAAGTTTCATCAGGAAGCTTAAGTTCGATGGAAGAAGAGCCTAGGTCGAAGCGGCCAAAAGTGGATCCTTTGGTAGGAAATATCGTCTCTACTGAGTGAGAGAAATTGGAATTGGAAAAAGAAAAGCTCAATTTAGAAAAAGAAACATTCGAATTTGAAAAATCGAAATTCGCAGTGAGCAATGCTTGATACAGGTCAAAACCAAATATTTCTTGTTGAAATGTGAAAACTCAGAAACGAACTACCTTCTTATCATATGATGTGAGCATAAAGTATAATTTCATGATTCAAAGCTGATGAATAAAAATTGGTGGAATTGTCAACATTTATTTTTACAGTAGGTCATGATTCATAACTTTATTCTTCAAAATATTCTCGTATAATGTGTTCTCGATATGCATTTCCAGTTTCTGGACCTTCGTAATCAGCAATTTCGAGACCACCAGCATCATCTTCTAGCTCTCCGTAATCTGGTTGATTTTTTTCAATAGCAATATAATGTAATATCCACGTTGCCATGATTACTCTGGAAGCTTTTGGAGGTTGAATTCTCAACTCACTGTGCATAAAATAAAAACGTCGTTTCCAATGCCCAAATGTTTGTTCAATGAGCACTGTGCTATATTGAACCTATTTTCTGTGTTGGATTCCGGATCAGGTAAGGAGTTCATTAACCACGGTCTGCAAGGGTATCCACTATCCCCCAGTAACAATCCGTCGAATTCATGATTCTCAAATTGCTGGTATAAATTTGACAAACGTAAGATCCTGCTATCATGAGTGCTGCCTGGCCACCTGGCAACAACATTACTGAAAGTCCCATTTGGTGATAGAATGGTAAAACTTTCGATTTACGTATTGATGCTCATGTTTGATGGGCTGCTGAATCTGGACATGTGTACCGTCGATACAGCCTAGAACACCTGGGAGTTTAGCTATATTGTGGAAATTTGCTTTTATTTGATCGCTTTCTTGGAATTTGATGAATCTGGACTGGTAATGAAGAAGAACGTTCGTAACTCTCCATATTGCTCTATTTGCCATCGATTTGTTCACACCAACCAAATCACCTCAAATTTCTTTAAAACATACACTGGCATAAAGTCACAGAGCAATAATTACTTGTTGAGTTGGATGGAGGGCGTGATTATGGTTGCATCGTATCAAGTCTGCTCAGATCAAATCCACTATGAAGAAGATCGACGCGGGATCAAATCTGTAGCTATCGTACAATTCTGTATCGTTCATCGAGTCCAACGGATTTGTATGATCGCGAAAAATTCGTTCTCGATTTATTGACGATTAATTAGTCGATAACGCAAAAAATTCATTACGACAAAAGTATAAAAAACAACAGTTTTCTCGAACTTGAACCTACTACCGACGATGATTAACTTTTGTGTATCACTGAAACCGACCTCACGATCAGAATTAGACTAGAAAATTTATTGCAACCGCACTGCTCGAGCTCGGGTTTAAGTCTGAGTTCGCGATTATCTCGAGCTATAATCGCGATGTCAGGATCATTCCGAGGTTATTGCAACTGTTGATCGCGAGCTGGCGATTATTTTGCTGGAGATAATCGCGAGCTCGGACTTAAACCCGAATATTGCAACTAGCCCCAGGTGAATTTTTGTAGACATTATGATTAGCGCACATACAGCAAATAAAATCAGGGAATGGTCAACTTGATGTGAGCCAAATTTTGGACTAACTTTAACCCTCATCACTCTATTACAAATAAAAGTACACCATCTTAAATTGTGTTTATGAATGTATCCCAACGAGCTCTATCCATTGGTATCCAACCTGCTTGTTTTGGAAGGAAAACATGCCTGCTCGCCCACGCGGAGGTGTGGTTATTAGACGAGCCAAATTATTCGTCATCAAGCAATTGGATGGAATAACTTATATAAGTTTTCAGGAGCTAACTTCCTTATCTTTCCTACCGATGATACAGTCCCTCTTTGGTGCCCATCTCACTATGACGAAAAAGTTGTAACTTCAGAAAAAAATTGTTTTACACCTGGGAGACCCTTTTTCCACATTTGGACATGAAATCTTTGTGTTGTATAACATATCGAAGTTGGGCATAGATAAGTTAGCTAATTAGTGGTTTTCCTGGTAAAACTGTTTTAAAATGAAAAATTACTATAGTCTGTTTTTCTTGAAATGCTTCTAAATAATGAAAGTCGAAAGCAAGTAGTATTTAAAATTTTCACGATTTTCTGATAAACATTATATCTCATAGGACTGGAAATTTGTGGTCGTACTGACCTAACATTCAACAATTCGATTTGGACGACAGTACTGATTTGTATCACTTTTCTATTTGGAAGCATTTCATAAAAAACAGACTATAGAATGGGTGCTAATTTACAGTATGCATTCTCAGCCAATTATTTGTACACTGTCAGAGATTAATAAAAGAGTTGTCCAGGCAAGTTCCCAACAGATTTAACACTCAGAAAACTGGTACAATAGGTTTTTCATGGTCTAGCCCTGCTGATGACTCCTAAACCCATACATGTAATTGGAGGAAAAAGCTATAGGAATCCCCCCAGAAATCGTAGACCGTATGGCTAGCCAGTGGGCGACCCCCCCCCTCAAGATTTTCTAGTTCTATGGCTATATCGTAGTCCTAGGGACCCCTATACTTTTAGTCGGAAAAAGACTCGAAAATGTCAATTTTTTAATGAAAAATGTCAGTTTTTGAACAAAAAATGGTCAAAACCGTCAATTTTCTTGGCGCTTAGCGCCATGATTACATTTTTTATGTTTTTTTAGACAAAAATAATTTTTTGAATTGTTTTTCGATTTTTTTTTGGTAAAAAAGACAAGTTTTTTTCCTTCAGGGACCCCCTCCCCTAAGATTTTGATAATCCGTGATCCCCGGCCCCAAAAAGGTCGCCCCCCAGACCTCAAGGCCCCATTACACGTATGCAAACCCAAATGTCGGCTGGAAGACATCATTTCGTGTGGAGTGAATCTGAACAAAGTGTACCGATGAACGGTCAACCCAAATGTTTGTGCCCCGAATGTTTTGAGTTCAAACGAATGCATGTTCAGGTGAGACATCTTAAATTTGTCGTGATGATACTTATAATCAACCAATTTTCCAGTTGAAATATGAATCATTGTTTTCCGTGGATTAACGTTCCAAATTTTTCTCAATCTTTGTATGTTTAAAAAAAGTTTTGTTCAGCGAACATTTGACTGCTTCACCGATTAAAAACAATTTGCATCGTTTCCGACAGTGATATTCTATCACTGCTAAGTGAAGTTTATACAAAGCTTTTTTCATAGAATATAATATTCATATTCTATTCATTGGCTTGCAATATCTAATTTTGGTGTTAGTGAGATCAATAAAATTGAGTAATGAATATTCTTCAGATCAGATCGTCAGTGCAACGCAAAAACCTTTCACACACAAATTTATTGCCCTAAATTATTCTGCCACAGAGCATTCTATGTTCCGTCGTTTTGAACTTTCACACAAACGCACTTCTTGACGTGGAGAGCATGATCCTTGAACAACTTTGTGACTTGAATGTAACATTTTCCGTAGCCGTCTTTGTTGCGCTTAGCTCGGCAATGGAAGATCTGTGGAGCAGCACTGATCGGCAGAACGTCGTGTAGCACGAAATTATCGGGAGTACGTTCTCCAGTTCTATCATGGATTTTCTGAAGTGAAACATTTCCTTTGCATGCATGGAATTTCGTGGATATGAACAACATTTTCTCAATGTGCACTAACTGACAAAATTTTCATATTGTTGAATTAAAATATCATGTATACCTCTGTAGCTTGTTGACTGGCGAAAGAGGTGTTGTTGCTTGCCCTACTGTCATTATTCAGGCCGCTTGATTTATCGCACGATTTTTCGTTAACCATGAAGATAATTTCATACCCAAGACCATTGCCCACTTGCGTTGTTGCTTCGAGGATAACAATCGCCTGGGAAAAGTCTCAACTGATGCAGATAAGTTACATTCGATACAGTTGCAAAGATCATAAATTTTACAAAAGAAGTTTTTTATTGAATAACTAATGCTAAATATTCTAATTACCTGATGTAGCGTGTAATTCTTCCTCCTGCTGACATTGAGCATATCTTCATTTTGAATTTCGTCCACCAGATAATTCAGCATATGCCAAATGGAATCGTACTGCGATGGATTATGGACATCCACCGCACTTTTACCACCGGGCATGCCAGGACGTCCAACACTCAGGTTGGGAATGACACCAGTAAGATCATCTTGTAAGATGAAAGCAGTACAAAGGCTGATCGAAAATATAGTAAGTGACAAAATTTGCATTTTCAAGAAAAACTGTGAGAGTACAGTAGTTATGATTTTTGAACATTAAGAGAAAGCAGTGGGCACGTTGATGCTTCGACCTGTTTTATTGAGCTCGTCATCTCAAAACTGGTTTCTCAGTGCATATTGCGAATATGTTCTATGAAATGAAAAAAGTTGCCCAGGTGTGGGCAGTAAAAGGTGGTGGTATGGGAGGCATACAATATAAGATCGTGAGTGAAGGACGTTTTCATGCTTGACACATTTCAAAGAATCCCAAATTTACACACCGCCAGCAGTGGTAGTGATGATGGGCTTTTCATCCAAGCAGTAGTTTTTCTACTGGATTTCTACTTTCTACAAGCAGAGGTTTCTACTCTCCAGGAATTATTATCAACAAATTTTCTCTCTGTTTTCCAATTTTTAAAAACTTTTTTTAAAAACTTTCCCGCCCCTAGCGGAATTCTGAGTGAGTACTACTTTCTCATTATAGTTTGGCGTTCTGTACCATTCTGTACGGCGATCGAATTCGACTATTATTTAATTATTCAGCCAATATTTTATGTAATCTCCACGTTTCTGCCAATATGTTATATAATCTACATTTCTGACCTGTTCAGAAAAAATGTCGACCGATGTTTCGATGTTTGGATGGCAGCTTCGGTTTCTTGATTGTTCATAATGCCAGAGGGTCAATTCTCCTGACCTTTTAGTTTTGTTCTAAAACCGTATGTAAAAGTATTCGTATTTTTGTATTTTCATTTCAAGATTCGTATTTTTATCATTTGTGGTTTTCAGTATTTTTTTGCACTCGGTCCATTTGTACTGGTACAAACGACCTCTCAAAAACCGTTTATACCCAAAAATTTGCGAAAAATTGCTAAAAAAAGCATCCATTGTTATAAAATGCAACAAACATACTGTGAAACATTACGTTGGCTATTTCCACGAGATACACAAGGAGGCTAAGAATTCAGACACATAAAACACTTAATCATGAGGCACAGAACATGCACTAGTGGAATACTCCACTAAAAGCTTTTATTATTATGCTATATAGCTGCTAGTTTGTCGTTATCGATAGGGACGCATAACAAACAAGTACATTGATACTGAATACTGATGCTGTTGAGTGACAAAAAATTTTTCGTCCTAAAATTTTCGTTTGTACCAGTACATACGAAGCCAAAATTTTCGTTTGTACTCTGCACCGTTTCGTTTGTAAAGTACAAAAAAACACAGTTCTAAGATACTTTGTCTCGTTTGCCCATTTTGCATAGAAATCGTAGAAGTATTTTTTGAGCCACAACTTCATTGTATCCTCGTCAGCAATAATTTTGTGTTGTCTTTTTCTTTGGTCATAAATTTGCCCCAGGTAGGACGTCAGTTGCTTGGGGGTGAGTCTAGGTGTACTAACTTTCTGCTAGTAGGCCTCTTGTGGTGCACTCCATCTCCCGTGATTTCGCACACAGCTGTTTTGCGCTGACTCGATGAGCTCACACAAAAATGAAATGATTCTCTATATATCTTTAGCGGTGGGAGTTGATTAACACTCGATATCCCCACGATATTTCCCTATGGCTCACACGGTTGGCTCATAGCCAACATAAAGATACCAGTTGGTAAAAATGCCTAAAATTTTTTCCCAAACAACAAAAGGCACATCCAAAATCTAACACTTAAGCATTGGAAATCAACCAATTTGTGTCCTGTCATGTTTGGAATAAACAAATTTGCATAAAATTCTAGAACTGTTATACACAAAAATCTGTAAAACTGTAGAACCATAGAATCGTAAAACCCTAAAACTTCAAAAGAAAATGGAGGAGCTAAAAAATTCACGGTTTTATGGTTTTACACATTTTTTGTTTCAATATTCTACAATTTTGTGCAGCAGGACTTTTGTCACCGTGGAAAAATTGTTAGTTGGCCGTGAGCCAACTTTTCGTTGGCCAGTAAATCTTTTTGCTGAGCGGATCAGCGGTTTTCGGTGTTTAATGTGATGATGAGGACCTGAATGCAAAACGCCTCTTGGAATTTTTGGAAAAAATCATTCCTCGTTATAATATAGTGTAAAAATTATTTTTTAATGATGATTATGAATATCTCAGGCTAGAATAAGGCCAGGAACATAATTCTTTTTTTATTGGATGAAGAAAAAAACACAAACACAAATGCTACAACGGAATTAAAATGGTCTTTACATCAGCCAAAAAAAGGCAAAAAAATGTTTTTTTTTAATTCAGTTTCCGAAACCGATTCCGATCGATCCAGCGTACCAGAAATTCATGAAAGATTTTTTCATTTTTCGAAAAAAGTCAGCGGAAGTGGAAAATTTGAATTAAACTTAATTTACATTTAAAAAAAGAATTGGCCAGTTGCTGGGTATTGTTATCGGTGTGAGCTGATGTTTGAAAATTTTTGATCTGAATCAGATCAAGTTGTTCTGGAAGTATATAAATTAGTAGATCAATGGTTGTTTTTGATGAAATTCGGTACGGAATAGTAGCTGGGTGATGTTTTCGCTGTGATCTGATGTCCGCAAATTTTTTATCGGGATCAGATCAAATATATCAGGAAGTATAAAAATTAGCAAATCAATGGTTGTTTTTGAGGAAATTTGGTGCGGAGCAGTCGCTGGGTGATGTTTTCAGTGTGATCTGATGTCTGCAAATTTTTGATCCAGATCGGATCCAGTTAATCAGAAAGTATAAAAATTAGCAAATCAATGGTTGTTTTCGATGAAATTCGGTGCGGAGTAGTAGCTGGGTGATGTTTTCAGTGTGATCTGATGTCCGCAAATTTTTTATCTTGATCAGATCAAATATATCAGGAAGTATAAAAATTAGCAGATCAATGGTTGTTTTTGAGGAAATTCGGTGCGGAGCAGTTGCTGGGTGATGTTTTCAGTGTGATCTGATGTCCGAAAATTTTTTATGTGGATCAGATCAAGTTGATTAGGAAGTATAAAAATTAGCAGATCAACGGCTGTTTTTGACGAAAATCGATGAGAATCATTTGCCTGATGATGTTTCAAGCATGGTCTGATGTCAAAAAATTTTTGGGCCGAATTACATCAACTTGATCTGGAAGTAGAAAAGGTAGTAGATCAACGGATGTTTTTGATGAAATCGATGAAAATCAGTTGCATGACCCTGGTTTAAGCATGATCTGATGTTTAAAAATTTGTCATCAGAGTCAGATCAACTTGATCCGGGAATAGGCAAAGTAGTACAGCAATAGGTGTTTTTCATGGAAATTGATGAGGAACATGTGAGCTCATGACAGAAATGTAATTTTGAAAATGAAAAAAAGTAAAATGTAAGATTTTCGTGGCGGAACCATGATAGTCAAGTTCAATAAAAAGCACCGTTTTTTGCTATACGTTAATAGTTGTAACACCAGCTCATCATCGATTTATGAATAAAGTAAAAGATTAATTGCATGATTCTTCGGATACTTAAAAATCAGATATCAGGACAAAATGCCAGGGGCTGGCAAGCTTAAAGAAAGTTCATCCAAGACATGTACTTAAAAAGCAGAGACAAGGTTTCGTGTCTTCCACAAAAAAATTCCTTTTAAGATAAACATATACGAGCTCCTAAAATTTTTAAATTAGTGGACTAAAGAGTAATGTTGGTCTTGTTTTTTGTTGTTTTCTTTGTATTTAAAATGTTCTGTTGTTGTGTCCCGTTAATTTCGAGAACAGAACAAGAAGCCAGCCAAAATTAAACTTACTTCTCCTGTTGATATTGAATAGTAGATAAGACGATCTTGTCCTGATTTCGCTCATGTTATTAGGTCTATCCGAACAGCTAAAGTCGGTGAGAGAAACAGAAAGTGCTGAAAGAATATGAATATGATGAAAAAAATCAAAACAAAGAACAACAAAAAATTGATTTTTGCCACAGTAAATCTTTTGCGTTATCAACATTAAAAGTGAATGGTTTAACTTGCGCATCAAGATGACTGAAATAATGTCTACGAGACAAAGGCGGTGACATTATCATGCCTAAAGTCAGTAAGCCACAAATTTCCAGTTACATACTGTTATGCCATCTACTTTTGTTTGGCGTAACTGGAAAATATGGCTGCTTCCATGTAATGCTTTCGTCAAATGTCAATACCTTGATTTCGGGGACTGTGCTGCTGGCGTGGGTGACATTCTCATGAGTAATCCGCCATTCTTTTGTCAATCTACAGTATGCAGTTCTTTTCGTTTTCTTCAAATTATGCTGAAAGTTTAAGTATTTATTTAAATCTTTTGGGGAAATTTTTTTCAAAGGAAATTTTTTGGGGAAGAAACGAAACCTTGTCTCTGCTTTTTAAGTGCATGTCTTGGATGGACTTTTTGTGAACCATTTCTCGTATCTGCCTTTTAAGCGTCTGTCTGGTGTTTTAAAAACATTATCATACCAACTTTTAAGAAAGCCTTACATCAAACATATTCGGTTTAGCTTGCCAGCCCCTGGCATTTTTCCTGGTTATATTTTGATTGTTTTGGCCCCCAGCAGTATCTACTCATTTGCGTGGGCATTTATTATGACTATATCAGTGTGGTCTGCATCGTCCTCGAAATCTACCTTTCTATCAACTTCATGATCTTTAAAATCCGCAAAGGAGTGACACAGAAGTTTCTGCGTCCGCAAGTTCAGACATGGGCAGAGATACTAAGGTAACTACTGATGTGTGATGATTTTTGAACAAATATGATCAAATATGATTCAATAAATACTCATAATGTTTTCATCCAGGTAGTATCGTGTTCCACACTGTGATTAGTAGATTTGGGTTTGATCACCCGAGAAGCAGAGAATTAAACAAAAACATGAGTAGTTTTTTATTTCAAATAAGATGGTACAGGAAATATGAACATTATAACGTGCAATATTTCACATTTTAAAAGTTTACCTACAATTTCGATGATCTAAATTCAAGGGAAATATTCATGCGTGTCATTTAATTGATTTTCCAGCTTGGATACTGCTCCCTTCAGCCATCCGATTAGACTGGAGACATTTGCAAAGCCTGCGTATCCATCTGTACATGAGTGACCACTACCGAAGCTTGTTATCCCAAAAATAGTTGACAACGAACTACCATCATGCAAGACTTTGGAACACAAGAATGGGCCGCCAGAATCACCCTGAAAAAGCTTCGGAAGTACAAACTGTCTGAAATTAGCTCTTTTAGACTCAAATTTTATAAACAAAAATATTAAAATAGCTTTTTTTGGTGCATTTGAACTGGGAACATAAGGATTAAAGGTGACCACACTTGACTGACTGCTTTACTTTATCTGTAATCGAGGCATGGGTCACTTTCAGGCCCTCTGGTCATTCTGAGAAAAAAATGTGTTTAATTTCTGTCCTTTTTTCACCCAAATTTCATAAAATCATCGACAAACTGACTGAAGCAGCAATTCCTGAACCTTTCCAAAGACCTAACGTCAAATTAGGGCCTAATGGTCACTAAGAGAACTCATAATCGACCCAAGAAAAACCCTGACCTAATTCTCAACTTTTTCGGCCATAAAAATTTAAAATGACGAAAAATCAACAAAATGATATTTGCGTTTTTTGAAAGACTTCTTCATAAGTATCACGAAGTTTTAGTTCCAATGTTATTCACTTATTCTAAGGAAGCTCATTAAAGTGACCTTTCTGGTTATAAGTGCTAAGTTACAGCCAGATTCTAGAACGCGAGCATAACTGAATATGAAATAATGCATTCAGCTTCACCTACAACGAGCAGCCTTTTATATCAAAGGTGCAGATATCAGTTAAATTCCTTGAATTTTTAATACTGATTTGCTTTCCAGTTTTACCAGATGATTTTGGACCTGATTGGATCCCGTTTTTAATCCGGCCCTCATCCAATAGTATGAATAAGACAGAAAATGTACCTCATCCGGTCTCCACAAGCTATATCTTCAGATATTCACAGAAACTGTTTGAGTAAGTGGGATGTATGAGTACAGTCTGATTAACTTTGGCGAAAAACTCAACTAAATGTGACTCGGGCAAACTTACTATGCAAATATTGTCTTCTGCATTTTCAACGGGTTCTGTGCAGAATACATTTCCTTTTATCATCGCAGCAGTGTCCATACTTCGACATGAGTTGGTGACTTGAAGCTTGACTTCTTTCAGTACTTTCGAACCGTCTTGATCTGAAAATTTTAAATCTCAAAAAATTTCAATTGATACATGGAATGGGAGAGTATAATACATGAGTCCACAGACTTATTCAGTAAACCATAGACCTCCTTATCATGAAAAAATTATATTTCCACATAAATTTATTTGTCTAATTGTTACGATTTGAAACAGTTCCTAATTCAATAAATCCTATATTCATGGCTATTAGAAAATTTTTGCGATGAAACTCACAAAGCAGAAATCAAAAGGAAGATTAGCTAAGCTCGATGATTTAGTCGGCATTCTTCCATTGAAATGCCCGCATGATATCAACTTCTACATCTCTGCATGTATACTGAATAAAGGAGTCAAACATGGTTGCACACTCACCAATATCCACTCTTCCCCATCCCATAGCCTTGCATGGTTGTGAAACGGGTACTGGTGCATCTTCAGGTGGTAAACTAATGGGCCCGATAAAATTGCTAAAATCAACCAATTTTTCCAACTGTATTAGCGCGATGTCGTTATGTTTTGTTTGATAGTCAAAATCACGATGAGAAACAATTTTGTTAGCCTTGTGGAACTCTTGGGCAATTTCCAATATATCATCCCTGTGAACGCCAAGCCTAATTCGAACTCTACTAGGCGAAAATCCTTCTGGACCATCACTACAAATTAAAACATCTCTAGTGAGTGAGATAGCAGGTCGAGGATTCACATTATACATTTATGAGATTTCAAGACTCGATGCAAAGGCTGCATTATTGTGCTATGGCATTTCTGATGATCTTATAAATGAAATGAGCAAAATTGAAGTTGTGTATTCATCCGAGTTTATTACTGTACTAAGGTAATAAAATTATTCTGTTAATACTCTTCGCCTCAATACATAGTTCATTTTTCAAGACATTGAAAGAAAGCTTCATAGTTCTGCTAATCTTATGAGAGCATAGTAGAATGTTTCCTCAGACGAAAAACGAAATTGAGAGTACATAACCATGATCTTTTACACAAAAGATGATTTTCCACACCAACTTCCATTTTCTCGACTTCATTCCTCATTTGTGTCACAGTCACGTCGTGCGATGTTATGACAGTATACTTTAGGGAGAAAGTATTTTCCAAAGTTTCGTTACTGAAAGTCCAAGAATTATGAATTTTCGAAAATCTCTGGACTAGAATGTATTTTGGACGGCGATGCACTTTGAAGGGACTGTTCTGTGGATCTCAATGGACTACATATATGACCATTTAAAGCAAGTTTTTGATTTTAATAACCATCTATAAGTTCGAATAAGTGCTTCAAAAATCGATCTAACATTCGTTCCAGCCGATTTTTGATTCACGATTACATTCATGATATGTAGTGACCATAATTGCCGAAAAGATACATTTGCATTAATCAAATATAGTACATTTGCAGAATGTAATTTTGCTGTTCACGCATGGCTAGACCAAACATCGGTGGTTTGGGAAGTTGATCTCACCCAGTAAATGTCCGACCTCATCCAGGTGAATGTTAGGCCTTTCCACCTAAAAAGTGACTTTTTAAGGCGAGCGGGAATATGTTTCGTATACTTGGTATGATTTATCGATTGGAAACCAGATAATTAATCGTGATCTATTGAAAAACTTGATTTAAAACTGGGTATCTTCCACTTTGAGGATGTTTTGGATTGTTGAAGTCTGGCTAGAATTCGATTGACCTCGGCCAGTTTTTCGTGTCTACTGGGGAATGAACTAGACTGTTCATTTCAAACTTTCTGGAGGTCCCTTCAACCTACTGTTACCAACAATACCTTGATCACATTACTTTTTGGAATCATACCACGCAAAACTACATCGAAAATCTACTTTGATTCCATGTTTACGCAATGTGCGGCTGTGAGTATCAAATCAGATCGAATTTTTTTGTTGACATTGTCGATTGGATTTTCGATCAAGGCGCCTCCACAATTGCGGTTGATTTTGGCCATCCATGGATGCGTCAATGGTGCTGAATGCGTCCCGCCACTAATGCGGGCGCCTTTCATTTTCATGCGTGGTGCGAGACCAGTTGGTAGTTTGATACCAACGCCACGCTTTAGGGGCTCATGTCTAGGTGGATTGCCTGAAGAATAAATAGTTATTATCATCGTATATGAACTGTGACGAAGTTCACGGAGAAGAAAAACCAAGCAAAAGAAGGGATGAGAAGGTGCAAAACAACTGGCCACAACTTGGTGCACGTTTTACCTCCGCGTCTTGTCTCACATTAGCGCCCAAAGCTGTGTCTTACTTTGCCGCTCATCTTACTCTGGCGCTCGCCTTACTTCGGCGCCCGTCATACTTTGGCGTCTAGTACATCCTAGTATACAAGCAACGTTTTTTCATTTATGCAAATTTGATGTGCACTTCCCAAATATAAGCCTAAACCTAAAGCTAAGCTTAAGCCTAAAGCCAAGCCTAAGCCTAAAGCTAAGCCTAAGCCTAAAGCTAAGCAGCCTGAGAATTTATTTAAATCAATGACGAGAATGGGTGCTGAAATAGCGGAGTATGCACATTCATGTGTCATGCAAGAATTCAAAATTTTGCTCCCTGAATTGTTCTACCAAAGGCACTGTTATGCATCCGCCGTGCTATACAGCGTCACGTTATTCCACACGAAATTTCTGTAGTTGCTGCACTGCACTGCGTCATGCCTTGTATTCCTTTTCCAGATGGCGCAAAAACGTGGTAAAATGAAACACCGCGTCTTCTATGTCAGCATGATTCAGATTATGCAACAGAAGCGCTTTTTGGCATGTATAGGTGATCCACAGCCAACAGAAGCCATTTTGGCGGCGAGATCAACTGTCAGCGTGGTACATAGTCTGCAGTCGTAGATAACATAGAATTGTTACGCTAGATGATAATTTGGTTATGTACACAAACATCATTTGATGGACTATGTGTTAGCAGAAGCTGATAACCAGCCTCAGTGCCAGATCCAGAAAATACTCACTATAAGGTGTGCAACGATCACACATATTGCTGCAGTTCAAGGAAGGATCTAAGGACTAGACTAGGAGTTGCTACCTCATCTGCCTAACTCGTCTGACATTGCCTCATCCGACTAGTACCATTTCGATCAATGCAAACAGCCTCAAAGATGCATCATTTGAAAACGAAGACCAGTTCATTGCACATCTACGGAAATTCTTAGTCTCAAAGTAAAATACCTTGTATCAATTCGTCTTTGCCTTGTTGGACAGTAGATGGAAGAATTTCACAGACATCAAGGGTCCCTATTTTGATGATTGAACTTGCTGTTATTTCGGCAATTACTTTCTTCACCAAGGTCATACAATATGCTTAAAAGCTCATGAATATAAATAGAGCCAATGAACTGCCGTCATCACATGAGGTGTAAAAAAATTCTCAATTTTTACATAAAACTTTACAAAAAAGTGAGTCTAAATTTGGCGCTGGCTGACTTGGCGCCAAACTGTTATTCTTTTCGTTTCAGTTTTCTTTGTTCTATTTATTTCTAATCTTTTTCTTTTTTAACTATTATTTTTCTTTGTATTTATTTCTTTTTTGTTTTCTGCAGCTTTGTTCATGTTTTGGTTTATGTTCATGCTGTCATTTCTTTGTCTTATACTTTTCTTCGTTTTTCTTTTTTTTCGTTTCCTGTGTTTTACTGAAGTATTTGTTTACGGTTGTTAGCTTAAAGTGTTAAAGTACCTTTGGGAAATTTTAGAAGATTCATATAGCATTCTTGGAGTAACGAGAACCATTTTTCCGCAAAAAAATTGCATTACATGGGGTAAAGGGATTTATAGCATTACTTGGAGTAACGGGACACTTGAGGTATTGGGATACTTCAGGGAAAGAGACACTTGGAGTAGAGGAACACAGTCTTTCAGACTCCGAGAATGAATCATTTTCTGTTTGAATACTGTTACAGCGTCTAGCGGTGATGTTGTATCGTTTTTCTACATCATTTAGTCGCTTGCTGATGTAAGAAAAACATTATCCTGAAATCAACGAGCAAAAAACACTTTAGCTGTAACTACTGGTTAACCATAAGTGCATTCAAAATTTCAGGTCTTTAGTGTAACCAATTTTTGTTGATCAAGAGGCATGTCAAGCCCAGTACTCATATCCAAATGAGGCAAGTGAGTAACTGTGACCGAAAAGATGCAAATTATGTTGTAATTATTTTGGAATTTGAGTTTGCTAGAAGGCCAGAAAATGCACTATTTTACTGATTCTCTCACTAGAAACACGCAAAAGTTCGGCAACTTAAGCGACTCCTTCCAATCTGATTTACGGAACACCAGTGTTATCCATATTTCAATAATAAAGCCTACTTTTTCTTCCCCGATAGAAATATATGTGCCAGCTTGACAAGTTTTTCGATTTCCAGAGCTCAACGTATCGATTGTCTCTGTTCTTATGGGCAGATGCCAGAAAAACGCACCACTTGTTGTTTTCTACATAATTCACAGCCCAGCACGGCTCAACAGCTACGATGCAAGCGACCATACAATCTTCTTTTGAATCTACCTTCGTGTAATTGATTACGTCAGCAAAGTGAAATCCATTCGATTCAGAGTAATGATTGGGTTTGATATCCATATGCTCCAGAACCAGGTCGTGATCGATTGGCAATATTTTATAGGGAAATGGAAAACTATAATCATTGCCATTTTGCAATATAATTTCGGCTGACAAATCGATTATGTCCTGCAATACAGACTTATTGACAAAGCTTTTGGCTGAAGTCCAGACTCACAAAACAATCCACAAGACAAGCCCTTAACCTCCTCTTTTTATATTTGAATTTTCAGGAGCCACAAAAAATTGCACACAACGTGGGGCTCGAACGATCAATTTCCTGCATCTGAAGTACGTTTTTGATTTCAAGATACAGGTGTAAAATTCTTCGCAATAGATTCGAAGAATTCAAGCAACAAATCGGGCAGAAATTTTTCAGAGATTAGATTCTAAATAAATTATCAGGATTTTATCCAGGGTATTACATGCTCAAGAAAAATAACCGATCATAGGTGACGCTGGAGCGTTATAATATACCTGGCCCTCTAAAATCTGACTAACCCTCTCCCTAAGGCAAAAAAATTGTATAGAGACATGAGGTTTTTTGTATAATATCCGCCATATGGGCAAACATGGGGGTGTCAAAAATCATTGGGGGTCTATAATCAAATGGTGCTCGGTGGGACACCAAAAACATGCAAAAAACGGCCTCTTTTAGGACCCTCAGTTGCACCAGATTCCTCAATGGGTACGCATCTCTGGACCTTGATACTTCTACGCATGCACCTATCAGGTGTCCACTCCAAACACCTTGATCTCGTATGGCAAATTTTGCGTCTTGATGCAACCCTTGGAGCACGTGCATTCCTACAGCGAACGGACATCATAGCAGAATTCACAGGAGAAGCCCTCACAGTCTGGCCCTGCAAGCAGGTAAACGCATCCAAAGTCTTTTACAATCACAAAATCAACCAAACATGCTACAAACTTTTGCCCATTCTCGTAGGAACTGAACTCATGTTTTCGAATCCAGGAGGCAACAATTTGACCCCTTTCTCACAAACCGTTGACTGCCATCACATGCATGTACCCCTTTACAAACAGAATAATACATGGGTCAGTGAAACAGGATCCCCACATGTCACAAATTTACCTTTAGAAATCGTCTGGAACCAAAATTTCTCCCTTTTTCATTTTAATACACCCGCCATTTTTCATGATCAACTTGCAACTATTTCAACCAACTTACTCTTTTTGAAACAATACATTTACAAAACTCACACACTCGAAAACATTGTCAAAAAACTTGTCAATTACACCGTCCAAATGTCTCTCAATTCCGATACAGTTTACAACATGATCTCAGGCACTGGCCAAGCACTCGGAAATACACTCTCTGGCGCCGGTCAAATCATAGAACATGTAATAACCGGTACCACCCAAAATCTCACAGACGGATTAAACAATTTACTCAAAGGACCCCTGCAAATCATTATTAATCTAGCCGTTATTACTGTAGTTATTGCAGGCGTCTTTTATTCATTTCTCGTTCTTCGAAAATATTTCCCCTCTCCAAAGCATCATGCCACAAACGAACATGCATACGAAACACCATCAAACAACAGACATTTACATGAGACCATTCCCCCATCATTCCGCCATGCTCTCTTAGAATTAGCTAATCGTCATGGGGCACAAACACAGCAGAAATACGTCCTTGTCGATATTGATACCCCCCAAACCCCTGCAATCGAACTCATTAATCAAATTCACCAATCTGCATCAAATAAGCCACCCCAAAATGTACCTGAGAAACATACCCCTCATATTCCAATCGGACTTAACGGCAAATTAATGACAAAAGGCATGATTGACACTGGTGCAGTTTACTCACTCATTGATTCCCGAATCGCTCAACTTTTACAGTTAGACATGAAACCCCCGCTAGTCCAAGCAAAAGCAGCAAATAATCTCCCGATTCACTTTGTAGGAACTACTTTTGTCACAGTGACAGCCCAAACAATCCAGGAAACAATCATGGTCCATGTCCAAAAAGATTGCACAGCAGACATCCTTCTAGGCAAAAACTTTCTCAGTCGATTTTCGGAATACACTATCAACAATCAAAAATCTCAGGTCAAATTTGGCAATGTCATACTACCTTGTGACGGCCTAGAATACAGCCCACTTTCGACTCGTGGTGGAACTTATCTAGACGAGAAATTAGAATTGCCACCCCATACAGTAACCGAATTTACTGTCCCTTTGCCCAAATCGTACCTACAAGTTAAACAGCTCGAATTTACTCCGAAACCCAAGCAGAATCCCAAAGTCCATTTCGCAGCTTGTATCTCGGAAAATCAAAACAATCGCATACGCATATCCATCCTGAACACACAAGAAACAGCCCAAATTCTTTATCCTGGAACATGCATTGGTACAGTCTCATGTTACATTCCAAAACAAAATGCTCCCGCTAATCTAACCCCTTCAACGCAAAACCAGCCCAACCGTTTTGATACATTCACATGGTTAAAAGAAAATGTTAATTTAGCCTCCAGTGACCTCACAGAAACCGAGAAAACGCAACTCTTACGCGCCCTATCGAAGTATCCTACATTATATGCTAAATCCAAAATGGATGTAGGTAGAACCACCCTCGTTTCACATACAATTGACACCAATGGCTCCCAACCCGTACGTAGACAACTTTATCGGACTTCCCCAAAAGAAAAGCAAATCATACAAGCAGAAGTTGAGCAACTTGCAGCAGCAGGTGTCATAAACCAAAGCAATTCTCCATGGTGTACCAATACAGTTTTAGTCCCCAAAAAAGACGGAGGCCATCGTTTATGCATTGATTTTAGAGGCCTCAGCAAAGTCACCAAAAAAGATACCTACCCCTTACCCCGTATAGACGAAATTCTAGACACCCTCCGTGGAATGAAATATTTCACCTCCCTTGACCAATCCAATGCATATTATTCCATTCCTATAGCACAAGCAGACAGAGAAAAAACGGCCTTTAATTGCTCAGCCGGCCAGTATCAATTCAATTACCTCCCTTTTGGACTCACCAATGCCCCAGCCACATTCCAAAGGTTAATGGATGTTATTCTTTCGGGTCTGCAATGGAACACATGCCTTGTATATCTCGACAATGTTTTGGTATTCGCAGACTCCCATGCCCAAATGCTGGAACGTTTAGACACTATTCTTGCCTGATTCTCACAAGCAGGCCTTAAGCTAAACATACAAAAAATGCAAATTCTGCCAGCCCCAAGTCCAATACTTAGGCCACGTCATTTCTCAGCAAGGCATTTCACCAGATCCCCATAAGGTACAGGCCATTTATGACATACCCACACCCAAAAGCTCAAAAGAAGTTAAGTCATTCCTTGGCCTACCCTCATATTATCGCAGATTTATCCCAAATTGCTCTCAAGTTTCTAGCCCACTCACATCGCTACTCAAAAAGAATTCCGAATTTTCCTGGGGACCTGAACAGCAAAATGCATTCACTAAGCTAAAAGAATTACTCATTCATGCCCCAATACTGCAGCACCCCGATTTCACAAAACCATTTATTCTGCAAACTGACGCCTCAAAACTCGGAATCAGCGCCATTCTCAGTCAGCTAGATAGTAAAGGTCAGGATCACCCCATTGCTTTTGGGAGCCGCACATTGAAACCCGCAGAACGCAACTACCCGATAACTGAGTTGGAAACCCTTGCAGTAGTCGAATTTGTCAAGTATTTCCGCCCCTATCTTTTCCAGCAACATGTTATTGTACACACTGACCACACAGCAGTTCAGGCAGTCTTACAAAAGGAAAACCCGTCCCCTCGCATTGCCCGTTGGGGATTAGCCCTCTCTGGTATTCAACTCGACATTCGACCTAAGAAAGGCACTGCTAACCGCAACGCAGATGCAGTTTCTCGATTCCCCTCACAGACAGCAAAGCAATCCTTTGATATTGAGCAATTAGAAACCCGTCCCGAAATATCCACCATCAATTCTGTTCTTGAGGCCGAAGCAACTGAACAAGAAGAGCAACAGAAAAACTTCACCGAACTCCAACGCACTGACCCAACTGTCAAGAGTATTTTAGCAAAAATTGCCCAAAAACACCCCCTTACCCTTATCAAATTCGCAGTGCATCAAAACATTCTCTTCGGTATAGTCGACAAACAGGCAAAACTATACATTCCCAAGTCGCAAGTCCAGCATCTCATCGCCTCACATCATGACAGCAAGTTCACAGGTCATTTTGCGGCCCGGAAAACTTTACACTTGCTCAGACAAAAATATTTTTGGCCCCAAATGAGCCGTGATATCAAACGTTACTGCAAAACTTGCCACCCATGCCAGACAGAGAAAGCCCTCCGACACAAGGTGCATGCAAATTTGGTACCATTCAGCCGACTGGTCCCTTTGATCGAGTTGGTGTTGATTGCATGGGACCGTTACCCCTCACTGAAGACGGCAACCGATTCATTGTCGTTTTCATCGATTATTTCACAAAGTATGTAGAGGCATTCCCGACCCCTGACATCACTGCAGCCACTATTGCCAAGCTATTCGTAACCAAAATTGTTTGCCGTCATGGGTCCCTGAAAATCATCCATTGTGATCGTGGCTCCGATTTTGTATCCGATCTCTTCTCACGGATCACCAGTTTATGCAATACTCAGAAAACTCACACTACCCCATATCATCCCATTGCCAATGGGGAAGTTGAGCGTTGCAACCAAACCTTAGCCACCCGTATCCGCATGTACATCAATTCAAATCACACCGATTGGGATACTTATCTCCCATATGCTGTTTTTTCGATCATCATTCATAAAAATGATAGCACTTCGTATCCCCCATTTGAATTACTCCATGGTAGGCAAGCTAATCTGCCGTCAGACGCAGCCTTAAACTTTTTTCCCACGTCCTACATGGTTGATTTAGACGATTGCACCCTTCGTATAAAATCGCATTTTACAGAAGCACTCTCAACCGTGCAGAAAAGTTTGCAAAAACCTCAAGCCCACTATACCCGTCAGTATAACAAGCATGCTCAGAACATACATTACAAGGCAGGTGATCTTATTCTCTACAAAAATCATTCGTGTAAACAAGGGCTGACTCCCAAATTCCTCCCTCGCCAAAACGGACCCTATACAGTTACAAATTTCATGTACCCCAATGTTACACTTAAACACCCCCATAAGAATATTACATTTATGGTGCATGTAAACGAGACAACCCCTTTCTACCCTCGGAAAGCAACTATCGAATCTACCCCCACCCCTCCTCAACCTCCAAAGCCCTGAATGAGGACGTTCAACTCCGGAAGGAGGGAAATGTAATGTACCTGCTGAAGCAGTACTGTAAATATGTAGCATACTGTATGTGATAGACATTTATTAGATATTATTTTATTTTCACATTTTATCGTCTCAAGGGTGTCTGGGATTCACACCCAAACATTCCTACAAAATTACGTGAAGTACTTTATTTTGAATCGTTCACACCCCGGTAGCCCAATTAAGATGCCCTAATTAATTTGCACAAACGGCAGCTGTTCCCCAAGAACCTACACTAAACTACACTTCCACAGCTACCGTAATCCCCCGTAAAAATCGTAAACAACACCTGCATACAGTAAAATACCTAGAAGCCCCGCCGTATAGTAGTCTCAAGTGTAACGGTAGCGGCGGCCCCACAAAACATGTGTATACAGAGAAACCGATACAGGAAGCATGCACAGAAGCACAAAGGTGTGGCCAAGCCCACCGTAGGAAGCAAGCAAAGCACAGAAAGCATACAGTACCAGGGAAGCATTAGAGAGGCGTAACTAAGTAAGCATAAGAAGCGTAGCAGGAAACGACGATTGGCGGAAGAAGATGGACAGAAGCTCGACCTCCCGCAACGCCCAGGGAGTGGCCAGAATCGCCGTATAAAAGAAGAAGCAAAGCGTGATTTGATCATTCTTATTCTTGTGGTTTTACGTTTTGACTTCCACGCTCGTCTCGTCCTTTTTATACATTTGCAAGCGGCGGACTATACGAAAGCAACTTAAACCGAGGCGCCCATTCGTATTATAAATCGAAACGCGTTTTTATTGTTGACGTTCAAGCGACCATCGATCACCCGTTGTTTTATTGTAACCGTACGCCCGCGCCCCCGTCCCGTTATTTGTCCCCGCCGTATTGACCGATTGGTTAGAAGTAAAGTACCTCACACAAATCTGGTCGTTACACTGGGTTATCATTAACCGCGGGATGGGGGTTCATGACATCCGCTTGACATGATACGTTTTCTTGCATTTACTTCAACCATGCAAATTGCGACAAAATTCATGTTAGAAATCTAAGGAGTGATGTCAGTACATGCGAAAACAATAGGATGGATCTTATGCTGCTCGGGCTGCTTTGGACAACGATAGAATTCGTAATTGAAATGTAATACTTTGAAACATGACAGATGAAAAATTTTGATGCGCATGTTTTGCAACTGCACGTTTTTAATTTTTTGATGAACGAAATTTATCATTTTTTGTGGTACTTGCGCCATCTAATTAGTAAAGGATTGTGAGTTGTTTTAGATGAGCCTCATAATTAATTCCTGCCACGTTGTTCAATGTAAAAAGCAACTGTAACTTATTCCTCAGCAGAAAGAAGCCGACCTGCACTAGGCAGCGAATGTGTAGTAGGTCTAGCACCGACCCCACAGTTACCATGTTTTAATACGAATCATCCACAAGTTCCAATTAGCAAGGTTAGCCTTGTGAGAAAAAAGTTTACTGTAATATTTTTCTGCTGCATTGGACAGGTGGACCTGGGTATAAAGCAACCATTTTCAAGTACACACTCATTATGTACTGGGAACCGCTACTTACGTTTTCAGTTGGCTTGGCAATGAGCTTGGCTCCACTTTCCAAATATGACATTAGATAATGTATGTTAAACATGGGAAACACAAACTTGCCCGGGCAATTGTGGTTCTGGATTTTGATGCCATACAATGTCCAGGCGGAGCGATTTCCGCCCACGTTCTCAGGACACAGAAGTGCACTCCCAACATTGACCTGAAAAAACGATGTGTTGTGGATTCCTTAATTCTAGCAATTGAAAAATTGTATTAATTTATTTTTGTTCAGTGCATGTTTATGTTTGAGCTGAACGTTTGAACTAGAAAAACAGCCCATTTTAGAAGATTTGAACTGAACTCTGAATGAGTGACGCATTGAAGTCATTATCTGCTTGCTTTTTAATAGTGAGAACAGCAGATCAGGCTGCATTAAGAACATTTAACTAAATAAAATGCAGCTTTAACATAACCAAGAATCAGTGATTTGAAATTCCACCACAGTCATGCTGGCGACAGTAATCACTCGCAAAGCGGTTTTTCAGGATGCGACTATAATGGTGTCGAAACCACCTCTTGGAAAAATAGTGCTCATCTGAGTGACCGTTTGCCAGTATAATTACTGTCTGATAAAGGATTTAAACTCAGGTTGAGATCATCATTAACATTCCCAGCTGTTACTCGAGCGACATGAAATATTCACTAGCACATCATATGAATTCCGCAATGGCCAACTCTCCACGTAAGATTTTTTAAATTAGAATGCCATCACAGGGTATTCAGTACTTTGGATAGCCTCTGACGGCTTTGAGAACGAACTATGTTCTATTTGTGAAGAAGGCCCTAAAGTTGGCCAGCAGTTATTGGGATCACTGAGAAGATCTTTGATCGCCAAAATCTTTGAAATATCCAAAAGATTTTTTCGAGAATCATCATCTCATCTGGGTTTTATGAAGTTCTACTGGGCTGATTAAAGTAACCATATTCGGAGCAATAAGTCAAATTTGGGCTGGACCAAGTCGACAAAGCACATTTTTTCTCTCTTACATCGGCCATCAAAGTCAGTGGTGTAGAAAAATGCAAGAAGTTTTATTTCTACCTTTTCGACTTCTCTGTCTTTGGAATACAGGCACGGTCCACTGGTATCAGTATCAGTGACGTTGAGTATCTGTAGATTCGCAGATTCCACCGATGACTCTGAAAGAAAAGCTTTAGTTATTTAAAAAAATCAAGGAAGCTATTTTGATCCAAAAGTGCTATCTTAATGCTGTGTGGTTAAGACTCCAGGGAGATATGGTAAGTTGACAATGGTTTTTTCTGATTTCCAAGAGGTTTCGTGCTATCTGAGTTCGACCGTAATTACACTTTCAATTCGACAGTACATTCTAATTGTTGCTTTTCTTTGCACAGAAAAATTCCACAAGCTGACTATTATTTTGATACCATCTCGTGTTCTTCTTTTAGAATATTTGTTTCCTCTTAGTGATAACGTCAGATGATTTATCATGGTTATCGCTGTTTTCGTCCGATAGTATAATAACAGGAAATAAGTCCCAGCCCACGAGGAACAGTTTGCTGCTGGGTTACTTTGACTTCTACTTCCAACACTCTTCTACTCCGATGATTAGACGAACAGACAAGAGCTATCAGAAACCATTTTTCTGAGTAGTGTCTGAAGACTATGCTGTGTCTAAGATATCGCCATGGAAAAGATATGCTTTACACACGATCTCCATTACTGAGCAGCTAGACATGCTTATAGTACAACTGCGTGCAATGTCATGTCACTTAGCAGCTTGCTTCAACCATGCCAAGTACCATTTGATTCAGCGGGTCTGCTAAGTAACAGTGAAGCCCCATCTATACTTCTTCCGAATGCACTTGGAGAGGGCAAAGGCGCCAGAATGCTGGGAACCAGTGTTTTTTTTAGCGCGGCGCTAATGAAAATTTTTTGCGCTAATGAAAAATGAACGTAAACATACCTGCGCTAATGAAAAATGAACGTAAACATTTTTTTAGCGCCAGCGCTAACGGGAGTGACGCTAAAAAAAAACACTGGTGGGAACTGTCTTCCGAACTCATCAATATTCATAGTGAAGGAGGGTTGGTTGGCCATTTTAAGGAAACGTTCTGTCTGAGTACGAATGGGGTGAAAATGTTTGCAAATGGATTTCCATTGATGCAGGAAACGTGTCTACTTTCTTACAATTCAGATGCACGAAAATGTGCATAAATCAAGTAATAATTAATTGAATCATTAAGGTGGAAGGCCCAAAAACATAGTACGATATGTAAACAGTCATTGCGTCACAAAAGCACAATGTTTTCATCACTTCCATGGTGCATGAGTAGTTACATGGGCCCATACAGTGGTACAAAAAAGATACGCCTGCATCTACATCAAAGTTTGCCCTCTTAACTGTGGGGGCTTATACAAGGGGTGTAGAAAGAATGGTCAATGATGTAATATGATCTAAATTTGTATAACGTGTGAGGCAATACAAGGGGGTGTAGAGAGTGCACCAAAAGCTTCAACCTTTAAAATTCGACTTCCATGTAGAAAGTACGCTCGAAGCTTTAACAGGTAATAATCAACCTCAGTGTAGAAAGTATACCTCGGCAGACTCGGACGCAGCAAGTGATGACGTAATATCTCCCAAAAAATTTTATTGCGACTTTTACAATCTAATAATCTTGTCACGTGCCGATGGATTTCGTCGAACGTCACGTCATTCACATCACAATTTTTTGTTATGTTTTTCGTTACGTTTTGTGTTACAGTAATTTACATCAATTTTGGGTTTCGTTTTTATACTTTTTACATGCAATTTATGTGTGTACTTTTTTATGGTTCGTTTCTGTTTCTGTTTGTGTACTTTTATTTCCGTTTCGATTTATTATTTTCAATCACACACGTAGACTACATATGTGCCCGCTAGTCAAGAATTTCTGTTAGAGATAAGCTCTCCGAGCTCATCGCTGTAATTGGAGCACAACGTGCACCTCTTATCAGTAAAAACTAGCGACGTTTCACAATGTGAAACGACTAGTTGAAATTCTCACTAGTGACGTTCCTATGTTAAGCATGGAGAGTGAAAACTGGCCCCAATGCTTAACGTTGAGAACTGGAAAATGTCTATGTGACCATAGGCATCTTCTGCAACGATTTCCACTGCAGAAGTTAGCTTGGGGGAGTGTTAACTCCGCCCAAGGCATACTGTAGTTTATGGAGCCCTTTAAAAGGGCATGTTTCGTTAGTTTGTCACTCATTATTGGGGCTAACTGGTTTTCGTCTTTAGCCTTGCGTCCGCGTTCGCCGTCGTCCGATTTTTATTATATTTTGTGTTGTCAACTGCGTTTTGCCGCACATTGAATAAAATTAGCATATTTTCGCCTCCGGCCTTTATATACGTCACCACTACAGTAACCCGACCGTAGGAACCCGTCCCCATCGCCGTTAATTGTAGAACCCCGTCGCCCTCGCCGAGGAAACGTGGGTTACCGCTGCCTGCCGATCAGCAGCCGCCGAACCCCACGCCGAATTGCCCGGATTCCTGTTCCCGTACATCGCCGTCCGTAGGACCCCAACTTGATCCCAAACCCATCACCCAGCGCCGAGTAATTTGAGAAGAGGTTTCGTAAGTCTTCTCAGGGGTTATCGTTGTTGAGGGTATATTTGTGGGAGTCTCCCCTAAGCTAGTTTTCCCCTCGGAAGTACCCTCAGTTAGGTTAGCCCTCAGACCCTTAAGGTCAGGGCCAATAAGGGGATTTAGGTTAACAATCGAGTCCCCTACAGTATGCCATTCTTCGAATGGCACCGTCCCCCATTCCGGTGAATGAGGACTAGGGATTGGCACCCCCGACCCGGCGGCATTGTCCATTATTCTATAGCATTAACCCTAGGACAAGGCCGAGGTACACCATAGGTTTACCTGTGGTAGTACCAGCTGGGTTGGGTTCCCAAAGTAGATAACCATAACGGAGCCACCCAATGGGGTCACAGCATGCCACTTCCAGTGACATGGCCATATTACCTATGGGATATGGTATGAGTTTCCCATCAACGTGACTGATCACCACTTCGTTTAATGTGACATGGCTCCCAATATTCTACTTAATGTGACAATCTAATGGTTTTACTCATTTTTTACTAAATTTGGGACACAATTTTTAAATATTCAGGACATGTTTTTCAATAATTCCCTATGCTTAAGCATTGTTTTCGAGACACAATTTTCACTATTTTGGGACATGATTTTCATTTGATCAGAGCACATTTTTTTACAAAACGCATGGAAAATTGTGTCCCAAAACAGTGAAAAATGTGTCCCGAAAACTTTAGTTTAGAGAATTATTGAAAAACGTGTCCTGAATATGCAAATAAATGTAAAAAATGGGAAAAAACCATTAGATTGCTAGATTTTAAGACTCGCATTAAAATTTTTTGCGAGATAAAACATCAATTTTAACATCAGAGTCGGCCAAGGCGTGCTTTCTACATTGTGGTAGATTTTTACCTGTTAAAGCTTCCAGCGTACTTTCTACATGGAAGTCGAATTTTAAATGTTTAAGCCTTGGGGGTACTTTCTACATCTCCCATATCAGCCCCCGACTATACTTTCTACACGCCCTGTATGGCCCCAGAGTTTATATGAATTTGGATCATATTGCATCATTGACCATACTTTCTACACCCCCTATATCGCCCCACACAGTTAAGGCAGTAAACTTTGACGTATATGTCTTGTACAGGGGTATCTTTTGTGTACCCCCACTACGGGCCAGTGCATAGTTGCCAATATGCTGTCGAGAAAAACACACAATATTTATTTTTACATATAGAGTACTTTAATGACAATAAGTGTGAATTATTAATCAATGAATTACGTGTTAGTCCTTGTATCTGGGATAAATCGACAGACAGTTACAAGAATACCAAAACAAAAGATTTTTGCAGATTTTACCAACTTTGGTAAGCACTTGGAATGTGGCTCATGAATAATAAGGTGTGATTCGCTAAAACTTCACAGATGATTAATGTCCATTCCTGTGAAAATTTCAGCTGCAGAATGCACTCAATTCTATCATTTTTCATTGCATGCTTTTACGTATTTATAGCCACAATTTTTTTGATCGGAAAGAAGCATCAATGTCTACTCGTATCCATTTTAGTCGGAAGAGCGTCATCTTGGGAATAGAAAGACGAAGTATGAATGTTTGATTCCAAACCCTGATCAGTTTGCAGATTTCATGTTTCCCCTTGAACGCTATTCGGATGAAGTACAGATGGGGCTGGGATAAAAAATTAACTATGAGAAAAATAATTGAGCACTCTCTTACTAGCATCGTTCAGCCAACCAACCACTCTGCACTTGTCCGGAAAAGATGGTTTAGGCTTGTTCGGAATGGCTACCGGTCTAATGTAATCATTGAATTCCACTGCATGTGTCAATTGTGCGATTACCATGTTATCTTGCCCACGTACGGCAACTTGTGATACTTTCAGGTGACGTTCGGTATCTTCGGGAACGATGGCGTTGTATGATCCAAGAATAACCCTGCCATCCCTGTTACTTTGCCTTGTAATTGGAAGAAAGGTACTATTGCAGAAAGATAATAGGCAATAATCTCTGAGGACGGTTCTTCCAAAAAAAGGCGACCGGTACTGACTTCTATAACTTTTGAACGGATAAAACTTTTTGAATGCAGATTGCTGCATTAAAATGCCCTATTTATCTTTGCTATAAGGGCCAAACTTCATGCTCCTGGAAATTTTGGTTACTGTACAAACAGAAGTTTGGTAAAAGTGGTCATTTTTCAGAAGGTAAAAACTGTGAAATCAAAGTAAAAGTTGTCCTATTGTGAGAAAAGTTTTGTAAAGCTTTTTACACACAATAATACTTCAAAAGTCACCCAGATTTGTAAGTTACACGTGATTTAAAGTCATTAACTTTTTGTTTCAGTAGGGGTCAAAATTTCGCCAAAATAAAGAGCTTTTGTATTGAAATCTGCAAAAAAAGCAAAATCAATTCTGTCATTGACCAGATAGAAAAACAATCAAAATTATTGATGGAGCAGAAGGTATAACGCACTAAAACGGTTCCCTTGTAGTTTACAGCTGTTATATGGTTCTCATGGTTGGATCTATTGTACTTTTCTGTTGTAAAACATGTTGGTTTTGTCAAATTTTGTCAATTTTTCAAAATTTATTCGCAAAAAAACTGACACTTATAGTCTGTTTTTCTTAAAATGCTTCCAAATAATGAAAGTGGAAAGCAAGTAGTATTTCAGATTTTCGTGATTTTCTGATAAACAAAATGTCATGCAGGGCTGGAAATTTGGGAGCTTACTGACCCATGCTCTAACAATTTTTTGAGTGAAAAATTTTACAAACAGAACTTTATGTAGACGATTTTGACGGCAGTACTTTTTATAAAAAACAGAATATAGTATTCTTGATTCTAATCAATAAATATCCGAAAAATCTGGCAGAAGCTTTGCAGTTTTTATGCCAGATGTTTCATCTATCGATGGCAGGAAACCGCATTAAAAAAGTTTCAACCACTTGAAAGCTATAAAAGTCAGTACCGGTCGCCTTTTTTGGCTCGCCCTATATTATCCTTTCTACTGCCTGTCCAACAGATGCTGAATCAAAACTTAATATGGGTGTTAACTCCAGGATTAATCAAAATACAAATAAAATCAGTTGGTACTTTTTCTCAACCTAAATAATGTACAGTCTCAGAAACAGCTTAAAACCAGTAATTCACGCAACTGATAAAGTCCTTCAATGTATTATATACAATGACTTACAAATACTTCAAACATATTTCAGGTAGAATAATCAGGTCCGACCTAATGGATAAAAGTGAAAAATCCATTGTTTTTGGCATCAAGATTGCCGAGCAATTATTCGCTTGTACCATCCATGGGAAACCGTGGTGTTCATCTTCAAAGACTTGTGCTATGCCTGGCTGGACCAATGACCTGGAACCGTTGTTTTTGGGCTTATGCTCCTCCACGTCACCTGAGTTAAGACGACTACTGAATTACATTGACGATAAAATTTGGATCTTAGAATCAGCTGACGACTCCGTACTGCTAATAGAAGACCGGATTATTGTAGTACTCCAATGGATGAGAAATACATTGTGATAACAGAATGCAGAAAAATTTATTTTCTCACGTGGTGCTGAAGCCTGCCTAACACAAAGGTGAACAAGAGAAAAACTGACAGGATGTCTTTTTTATTTTTTCTACTTTCTTGCTGCATGCATCATAAAAAGTATTGGCAAAAAATGAGCAGCATGGCGCCATTTGATATGGCAAAGCACGACAAATACAATCATGCAACGCAGGGCAGCACAACATTGATGGTGTAGACATTCCATGCAGTTTGGTGCAGTGGAGTGTGACATGAAACGATGCAGTGCAGCGAATTACAGATAATTCTTCATATCACACATCGGCAACGAGGAAAATCTCTGAAGACATCAACCAAATTATGCAAAGTTGTTTCAAGTAGCTTAGCATATAAACTAGTTTTCTGAGCCACTTCTATAAATTTTACATAAGAGCGCCATCGAAGATGCGAATGGGATAAAATCAAACTTTTGAAGTTTTTTTTTGCGACACCCAGTTCTACTGTATCTAAAAAATTTTTGGTAAATTTAAGGAAAACTAAAATTTTTATAAAACCCTATCCACTAGCACACCGTATGATCAGCGTTCTGGAATGAAAAATTACGAAGCATTATCATCATTTTTCCAAACAAATTGATTTTGTAAAATTGTTTGCTTTCGAAAATATTATCAAAACTACACTTTCGAATTTGTTATATCTCATAAAAAACACGACATTAAATGGACAAATTCCACCAAGTAAACGTGCAGAAAAATGCGTAGAAAAGGAATGCAGCATTGAAACGAAAATTATGACGAAAAGTGTCAAAGTATTTATTTGTTATCCTCAATTGGATGATCAAGATATGGAAACAGTTTAAATCAGAATGGCATGTCGTGGAAGCATATTGGGCAGATGGATCGTATAACCTGGATGATGTTCAATCCTTAGCGCCCAATGTCAGTACCTGATGTGAAATTCAAGTAAAAGATTCAGAAAAACGCATAAGACAGGTGGAATGGAAACCCAGCACAGGTAAATGAGAAAATCAAAGAAAATTTCGCTCTGAAAATCCTAATGTACTACTTCCAATGAAAATCGACTGATAACATGGAATTAAGTACCGCAGATATGAAAAAATACGAAAAACAGAAACAATGGCATGGACAAAAGAGAGCTGCAGCATGCACATCATGAATGCCAAAAAATCACGCATTTTTCACACAACCCACGAAAAAATTTATGATTATGTGATAGTAAAAAAATCACCAAAACTGCTTTCTGCTGAGGATGACAAAAATCGAGATTTTTACATGGAAAAGTTTACTTTGTGGAAGCTAGGATAGCCTTTGCAAAAACCTATTTTTTATGTGGCCCTGAATGATAGAGTCGAGGATCAATGAAAAAAAATATACCAAATTACTGAATACATAAAAACACTAAAATAAATTAGACGAAATTTTGTCGTGTTTACAGCAAATATGCGATTATTTGCATTAATATTGTGGAGGAAAGTTTTCAGGTGTTAATCCAAATATTTACATATTGCAATACGTACGACAGCCAGTTAAAATAATCTTTTTTACTCACAGATCATATTAAGTCTAGAATTTGCATAAATGTGGTCTACAGTATTAAGTCCGCTCAAATCCGATCTCAGCAATGGACAAGACTCAAAAGATGCTGAGACATGCAATTAGGCAGATTATTGTGAGTACTGTATACAATAATGTTCATTAAAAGAAGCATTTATCCTATGAAATACTTAGTTGTGAACCCTAACGAAGTTCTAAAGATCATAGATCAAAAATTGTGCGGTATCAAACTGCCTTTTCGCCAATTGATTTTGTTGTGTCAGCGAACTTTATCGAATGTGATTTTCCCATTTTCCGTAGCTGTATTTCTTGAGATCAGGCAGATATCATCATGTTCAGCACATTTATGCGAATTTAAGTGTAAAGAAATCTATCGTCCAAAACGGTCAGTGTAATATTATTCAAATTGCAGCGGACGTGCATGCACAGCACTTGAAATCTGCCGGGTGTCTAGGGAAAACAATTTTTCGAAAAAACTAAAGAAATTTAATTCTATACAGAAAAGACTTCTTTTGCTAGGGATCAGGCCAGATCTGGCGTGATTGGGATTCGCGGGGATCCAGACCCACAGCAAATCCTCGCAGGTACATGTACGGCTGTAGACTTTCGAATGCAACATAATACATATGATTACTAAATTCACACTTGGAGACCCTCTTTTGATAGAAAAAATAACCGAAACTGATGATACTATGAAAACGCTCACTATTTGGTCCCGTTATGAAATAAACATGAACCGATCCAACGTCTGGATTATTCCATATTTCCGCTTGATGTTTGCATGCCGTTTGCGTCAAAACGCACCATCCGTTAGATTCTATGTAGTTTAGGGCTTTGCAAGACGAGTAAGCGTGACAAGCGGCCATGCATTCTTGAATATTCGATGTTACAATGTAGCCTAGTATGTCGGCCAGGTGAAAACCGTCTATTTTCGTACGATCGTAGCTGATTTGGCCGACACTAATCGTAGGTGGCTCAGTATTTGCCATTTGGAAGGGTTCCGGGTAGCTAAATGTTTCACCAGCCTGTTGCACGAGCGCTTTAATTTCCTCATCCTGAACATACACAGAATTCAGATAGTCAACCCAAGCTCAGAGAAACGCCTCCCTTAAGCAATTTTTTATGTTTGATTCTGTGTTTTCTCCCCGACTATCCCTTTTCCCCGACTAATGCTAAAAACAAATACAAAAAATCTCCTTTCCCCGAGCATCCCTTTTCCCCGATTATCCCTATTTCCCGACCATCCCTTTTTCCCGACTAATGTTGTAAATGAAGTAAGGAAAAATTTATGCCTTATTACAAAAACTTTCCTGCAAGAAAATTTTAACTCATCTACACATTATTTTCTCACGGATGTTTTCCCACGGTGCTTTACAAAACTTCAAGCCCACAACAGGTATATAAAGCAAAGAACGTCTGATTAGTTTAGTTTTAGTTTTTTAATTTATTGTCAAAAATTGAATTATGGTCCTGCAACATTATTCTTACCTGACATCGAAAATCGAATTTATCAAAATTCGAGGGTTTGGCAAATCCAAATCATTTTTATTTTTTTCAAAAGAATACGAACCACTTTTTTAAAATGTGTCACAATTATTAAATTTATGATAATGCAAAAAAGCATAGTCCCAAAATGAAAGCAAATCGAAGTTGCTGCATAAAAATATATCAAATCACCACCTTTTTAACAATTGATTGCCATGAATCTGTAATGTGCTGAAATTACATTCACTTAAGGCACTGGGAGCTAGAATCACCATAATTTTCCCTAGACGATTTAGGAAAGAATTCATTTTAATTTCACAGAATTTTTTTTGGAGATATGTGAAAGGTATTTTTTGAAGTTATCAAAATTTTACATTCAAATTTACTCTGCAATGAAATAACAATGTGCAACCTTTTTCATGAAACACATTGTATGTAATTGCTTTCTTGATAAAGAAATTTTTAACAAAAAAATGTGCCACAAACATCAATGCTCGGAGAATCGGGATTATTACAAAAATAGAATCGCGCGAGAAACTTCGCATTGCTCGGAGAATCGGGAATTTAAACCTTCGGTCGGGAAAAGGGATAGGCGGCGAAAAAAGATGGTCGGGGAAAATGTTCGGGGAATGGGGATCGCCAGTGAATGGAGAATGTTTCTGAGAATCGAATTGGAACAACCAAGAAACAGTGGGGTTGTCGAGGGTATACATGCCACTTCTGCTAATGAGGAGGCTGTTGTTGTCTATTTTCTGAAATGCTTTGTCTTATAGTTCATTCGATAGACAACAGCAACTTTACGAATGTTACACTGACCATTTTCACCGATAGATCGTTTTACACAGAAATTTGCATAAATATGTTGAAAAATCTAAAGTTTGCCCACATCTGATCCCAGGAACTTTGCGGAATTACATTCAATAAAGCTCGCTGACATAACAGAAGTTTCTCCTAGGAAGGTAGTCTGATCTCACGTTATTTTCAATCTGTGATCTCTTGTCTACAGCACAGCATTTCTTACTTGCCTTTTTTCTTTGATTTGGAGGACTAACCAGTGCAGACTACATTTATGCAAATTTTAATTTAAATATGGCTTGAGCGAAAAAAGGATTAGCATAATGTTACTTGCATGTTTATGGGCTATCGATGCACTATAACATGCAAATATTTTAAATTAACGATGAAACTATTTAAAATTTAGCAAGAAAACTCGCGTTTTTAGTTATAAGATTCGTGAATATCAGCAGAGAAGTTACACTATTGGTTGAAAATGCGCATAGGGAAGATCGAATACCTCAATTGATTTTGATCTCTAACAAGTATACAGGTGAAATTTATTCCATTCAATTCCTAAAAATGCATGTTTTGTGAGATTGAGGGATATATACTTTGGGTAGCTTACGGTTGACACCATGTAAAATTTTGGCTTACTATCAGCAAAATCGACCCCTGATACAATTCTCAGTTCGTCAGAACTTGGAAAGCTTCCAGTTTTCACAAAACGTGTACACTTTACAAGTATTGATCAAAAAATTGTCGGCTGTACGTTTTGATCGGGTCTTAGAAAGCAATCACAAGCGCATTCACATGAAAGACAAATTCTGCGGCTACATACATGCAAAAAAATCTTAGATGTGCATGACTTGCAGTGTAGCTTAGTAGAAAAAAGCACACATATCCCCCTTAGAATATGTCTCAAGTTCACAAATTCAAATTAAAAGTGTTGCTGATCTGGAGGAACTCACTTCTAGAGATTCAATCGTTAGAAGGTATGTCGAGCAAAAAATACAGTACAATATGAAACTCATGCTTTCGTAAGGCGATATGACACACATTGACATCAGAATGGAATCCGAACTGCCGACGAGCGATGCGGGGTGAGCATTTTTTCATAAATACATATTCGATTGAGCTTTAGTGTTCACAGCGTGTAATATTTCATCATAGAAATATGTCATATTTGTCGTTTGAGACGGCTGTGAAGCTTTCGCAATATGTAATAGGTTTTCTCAATGTATAATTCGATGCTGTTCACTATTAACCATTAAAAAGCTGTGCCTCTTTTACCCAAGCTTTGGTCATGCACTCGAAAATCTTTTGAATGAGGGATATCTAATTGGGGGGTTATCAAATAATCTAATTTCGGTAGTATTTTTTATGACATTTTCTGAAGGGGCCTTTCAAGAAGATTTAAAATTTGTAGGTTGTGCTATGGAGAATCGAAAGCATCTCAATTTTTACATGAACTATAGAATTTTCGAGTAGTGATCTGCTACTTACTGACATTGCAACATTATATTAAAATGTTGGAATCTTACTACAAATCCAATTACATTTGAGATGAGTGGCTGCCCTATGTCTATAATCCCAGGACATATAATTTTAGGATTTTAACGGAAGTAAAAATTTCATTTGACACTTCTACACTAAGCGTTTTGGGAACCAGTTCCAATTTTTCTGTAACAATGTTGATTGGTCATTGCGTCACAAGCTTTTTCCAATCAACACCCAAAAAATTACACAACACCTCTTTTTGATCCAGAATTAAAAGAAAACCGGTCTAATACTAATAATATAATAGAATGTTTCATTGTTGTCCTTTTCTTCGATTATGTCAAAAATCCGCTTTGATAATCGTTGACTAAAGGAACCAGTCAATAGCTCATTCACCAAAAGGGTGTAATATGTCCTAGTCTGAAGTTTCCCACAGTTTATTTTTTCTCACTGATTGAATGACTAAGATGAATTCAATTCGTATCTTCCTGATTTTATTGTGCCTAACTTCTACGATAGGTTATGGCGCTTTAACTATGAGTAAGTTGTTTTAGATCAGATGTAACATTGTTCGTTGAAATGAAGCGGAAACTTTGTTCAAGGGTGTCCCAAAAACCCTTCTACACCCTCATATATACACACATTTTTATGGAAGAGCAGATGATTTTAATTCGGAAATCAGACAACAAAGAGCAAAACTGAATGAATTCGGTGCAAGATGAGGCATGAACACTTTGTGGAAATATATATCTCTTTGCTGGTGTTTTATGGGTGAATTACACATTGTCCTGAAATATTGACAAAAGGATTAAGTTATTTACTGTCATCATAAAATGTGTCACCTAACGCTGATTAATCTGGATTTGGATGGAATTTGGGTGGAACTCGTACATTTTAAAGAAGACGAAATTATCAAGTTTAGGCATGTCATACTGGGGCCTGTTACATAAAACGTTTTCATAAGTAATGAGTTCTGAATTTATAAGTTTTAGATCAAAATTCTGTTGCATAAGACTATAATTAATAAGTATAAATTAAGAAGTGTTTCATAAGTGAATTCTGGTGTTTCCCACATCACGTTGCATAAAATTCATAAGTTCATATGTTATTTTTTCCGTTTTGAAAAATCGTACAAATTTTCAACAACCTCACGAAACCTATGAACCATCTGATAAGTATCTTTCTTTTTGTTGAACGGTTTTTTCTGCGATGTTCGATACATCAAGTGATGACATTCTAAATCTTGGCGTTGGTCGTCGGCGATGCCGTGTATTCAGACTGAGAATTAATTTTGATAGAAACTAGGATGACGACCTATCGAGGTTTCATTTAACTGACGAACATGTAACGCCCTCGGTTGAGAACTTGAAATATTTTATTAAACATCCTACAGGTCAGAATTGGACTTTGTCCGCGAAACAACAGATACATTTATCCCTGTGGTGTTTAACCATGAATGGTAATTTTTATTAAGTTGGTGAGCTCATAGCCTATATAAGTCAACTGTTTGTAGGACGTTACACAATTTCGTTGTTTTTTAATGATAAGTTAGCGAAGAAAATGATAAAATAGCCGCACAATTTGGTCGATTTCCGAAAAGTCAGCACCGAATTATTAAAAATTCGTCAAATTTATCATTTGTCAACAGATGTGTGAATGGCTGTCATTTTGAGATTATTAGACCTACAAAAGACGAAAATAAAATCGCCTATCATTTATGTGTCATAGGATGTGTGGACGGCAGTCATTTTGAGATTATTCGACCTATAAAAGACAAAAATCAATATATCAATCGCCATGGTGTGCACTCAATCAACTGCCTGCTTGTTTGCGGGCCCAATTTCAGGTATTATTTCATGGCCGCTAAATGGCCTGGTTTCATCAATGATGCAGGCAACAGCCAAAACCCTGCGACACATCAAACCCCCGAGAAACCCTGAATTTCAGGGAAAACCAATCACTTGAAAACACTGCTGAAAATGGTTCTAGGACGATTCGCCCCCAGTAATTAGCCCCCAGCAATTCGTCCCCCACAATTCACTCCTGGTAGTTCGCCGCCACTGCAGTTCGCCCCCGGACAAATCGTCCCCAACGTAATTCGCCCCTGAGTAATTCGCCCCTGGTAAAGCAACTCCATGGTATGTTATGTAATATATCTCCGGACATATCCCCCATTAGGTAACCATATTTTATGTGAAACATAAAGGAGATGAAAATATGATTTTTCACTTCGCCCTGTCACCTCTGTTTTCCTTTTTACTCTTTTCTACATTGTCTATTTTTTTTTCTTTTCTGGTTGCATACATATTTTCTTTTTCCAACTTCATTTCTTGTAATTTTTTATCGGGATATGGAGAGTTATTCTACGTGTGACTCTATTGTGTTCTTCACTATATTTTTTGTGACAACTTTGCGGTGTACCCAAAAACAAAAAAGAATAAAAATAGAAAAAAACAGAAGAAAAATATAAAGGAAAAAATGAGAAAAGGAGAATGAGTAAAAAGTAATCAAAAAAAAGATAGGAAAAGAAACTATACAAGAAACATGAAAGACAAAAAGAGGAATATAAGAAAGAAAATTAAACGAAAAAAAGAACAAAAAACATTAAAAACAAGTCCAGATCGAAGAATATAAATGCCTCGCAATTCTACTTATGATATCCGTGTTACACGTTAAAATGTTACCTAAATTTTCTCGGATATTCACGCCATCAGACTAAAATTTGGCATGGTTACTGGGGATCGAGGCACCGTCATTACAAACTTAAAAAAATATGAATTTGCAAATTGCCAGTGTTGAGATTTTTCACACATTTTTAGTCGAAATTGATCATTTTCAGTCAGTTAAACTTTAGCTGCAAGCCTTCGTTTTAAACTCGAAGCCACACATTTTGTTTCAAGTGGAAAAAACGACTGGTTACTTCATTTCCAGGGAACTACTGCTCATATAACTGTATTGCTGACCGTACGAGTAAAAAAGGCTTATACTGACTTAGCACTAATCGCGCCAGTAAAAAAATCTTATATCCAAAATTATTTGTGGACCTTTATTTGGAACATTTCTGTATAGATCTTTTTCTTCTTGTACATAATATTTGCACTCTGCATGCATAATTCATAAATAAACATGCTATTTCGGCTGGGAAAATTCTCTAGATTTTGTGCATGGATGTGTAGAAATGCTATTACATAACTACCAACAACCTAGTGGAGTTATTTTTAAATTTGAATTTTTTAAATTGAAAAACAGTGAATTGGTGGCCAATTACTGGGGGCGAATTACCATGGGCGAATTGCTCAGGGGCGAATTGTCCGGGGGCAAATTAAAAGGGGCAAATTGGGGGGGATGAATTGCTGGGGGCGAATTACTGAGGGAGAATTGTTCGTATCCTGCTGAAAACACGTTATCAATTGGATGGAAGGCGATATATTTATGGAACACTGGATCCATAAGTCATTTTCATAAGTGATTATGCAACACGTTTTCATGAGACTTATGATGGACTGATGGATTTATAAGTACTTATAAACTCATAAACTTATGAACCTTTATGCAACGGGCCCAGATTGGGTGCAGATGTTGTAATGTGTTTCCGCCGATTTTGCTGTATTTTGTCGTTTTTGTCGTTTTGCACATGAGGCCCGCAAGTACCAAGTGGAGTGAGCGACGCAGACCATCAACAGTCGTCTTACTGTAGCACATGTCGGTACATGTGTGTTTGGTCGTTCTCTCTCATTAGTGTGTGTGTTGAATTTTGTTTATCGTATCTTTAACATTGGTTGCTTTATTTCGTACTCACCCCCTCCCCGCACGCCTACATTTCGTTGGTGTTTTTTCTCATAGTGTGTGGGAGTGATTATTGTTCTCTCGCCCCGTCACATTTGTATAGTAAGTGTTATTTTTGTGCAAAGGTAAAATTGGAGAAAAATCTCCTTTTCTTCGCTTCATCCTAAATTGGGAGACAAGTTAAGGAAGTATCTTTCCTTATTTTGTAGGGCATAGTTTTTTTTAGCATTTTACAAGCCATGGCTTGTTGGACTGGCAAAATGGCTTGTAGAATTTTTTGAGTCATGTGTTTGATCATATCGGATACTGAAAAGATGCATTTTGGTGCATTTTAGAAGGTCATAATCTCAAAAATTTCCGGCTCTTCGCGCCGGTTATAACTCAAATAAGCATTATTATTTATTTCCTAGCTCACGCGCCGCTTCTAACATGTCTGCCTTCACTTATCATTTAATCTTTAATAGTTTTAATCATCTTAAACGTATTATCTCATGTTTTAATAAGTAATCTTTAATATTTCATCTTGATATTTTTGATTTCATTTTTTGATTCACATTTTTCCCTTGACACATTTTTTGAGAAAGATCAATACATCAAGTCTGTAAACTTTTTGAAGTGATTATTCCTTTCTTAATGTAAAATCAATTCAAAAGCTTCGTGGAAGTAGTTTTCGGAAACTTCTACTCTTCTTACTCATATCTTTTCGGCCAAGTTCATGAGAGTGTGAGAATAAATTAATGGTTTTAAAATTTTTCAAACATAAAATTCTAGAAATTACAACATTTGAACAGAAAATTCGAATCTAATTCTTCAAATAAGTGTTTGGAAAATTGATTTTCCAACATCGCAGAATGTCAATAACCAAAAAATTTTCCGGCGTTTCAGGCAGGAAAGATTAAAAGCTTTTTGGGCTCTCACTTGTCATCATAGACGATTTAACCACCGATTTCTCATGTAATTCAAAGTCATTATGTTCTTGGATAGTTTGCTCGAAAATTTGTTCCACAATGCTTGTAGATTCGACTTCGATCAAACTCAAAAATTTCAAAAGTTTCCTGAATTTTAATGAATTAATGGCTCTAAAATGTTATTTAATAAATGTTGAATGACATCTCTTTTCTGATCGATTGCCATGATGCTCAATATATACATTTCTTTAAAAAGTAACCTAGCATTGGAATTTATTCACGTATACTGATATAATAAAATTGGCTTGTGAAAATTTGGAATGGCTTGTAAAATTTTAGGTCAACAAGCCACTTGGCTTGTGACTCGTAGGTCAAAAAAAACCCTTTTGTAGGGTAATTAGTGTCGGGTTTAAGTACTTTTAATTAAGCTAGTCGGGTAAGCGTGGGCGTAGGAAACACGTACATTAAGGACGAACCCTGGGATCCCACTCCTGCCTAACTCATCAAGCCCCGACGCATTCTCAAATACAACACAGACACAGAGATCCCGAAAAATGTTTGTCAGATATTCAAGACGTGAATCATTGACAGAACAAAGATATTTTCGATGTTCGACAACTTGTACGGTAAACCATAACTCATTTTTGCTGTCTGCTTTTTGGCCTGTAACACCGCATAAAAATGGCCAAAAACATACAGCAAAAATGAGTTATTACAATACGCCACAACTAACGTTCAGACAATTGTTAGGTAAACCATAGTCCGAAAATCGATCATTCTAAAAAGCGTCTTGTACTTCGGCGTAGAGTATCGAGTTTTTTCATCAAGCAGCCAATATAGTCGAGTTTTTTACTTTTAAATTTCATTTCTATATCAACAGCATACCATGAGTAATTCAAACAAACGCATATTCAAAGTAAACCATTGATGTACATACGTGTGATTTCTGAATTTTTCAAGAAAAGATAGTGTATGCAAAATCACAAAAATGAAGAATCTTCACATACACCAATCCATGTCGCTGACTTACAACATGCATGAAGTTCCATATATGATACATTTTACTATCAGATGCCTCAAATCTTTTTTGGTTACCGCAAACATGCACTTTTAGGCGGGTCACCTTTTTGGAACATCAGTCAGTCAAGATGAAATTTTAATTTTTTCATGATCTTCAGAAGAATTTTGATATTTTCAAAAAATGAAAAAGTGCAAAGCACTTGCGTTACGGTTGAATAGTAAGAACTCGTCATTTTCTTGCAATATGCATATTGAATTTTTTCAATGTATATTAAAAAATGGTCGGCGATAATAGTGTTTTTCACATTGTCAGCTAATTTCTTCGCGCATAGTGCAATAGTTTTTTTCAAAAATGTGTGTCCTAGTATTTAAACAGATTCTACTTTATGCCATATCACAGAGAGTGTGTAAACCAGCGTAGAAGGATTATATTCGCCACTGTTTTTGTTTGAACTTTAGGCTGCCCTAAGGATATTGTGTCAAATAAAACTATCAAGAATCAAGAAACAAGAAAAAAATAAACTATAATATAATATATAAAAGTAAGTCGAATCACTCACCTTTCCCAAGAATGTTCGACAATCAGATTGCAAAGTTTGCATAACAGGGTGCAACGCCCGAAGTAATTGATCATGTGATTAATACGAAACTGTAATCTCCTTCTTTGACTGAAGAAAAATATCCTATGGATGCAATTTATATGTGAGCATACAACTCGTCCCATTGAAGTGCTATGTCTCATATTTGGATTTGTATCTTCCTCACTCTGACAACTTGTTTCAGATTCCAAATGTTACAATCAAGTGTTCAAAAAGAAGAAATCGTGTGGTGGATGTATCGAACCATTCAAGAAAGACAAAGTCGATCCGAACAAACCCCAATGCGTGTGCTACTACCGCGGTGCATGCAAAAAGCTTGGAGATTGTCAAAAACCTTGCTAATCCATTTTAAATATCTTTCTTATTTTACTCTGACTGATGAATGAATAAAACCATAGAAAAATTGAAAAAAAGCAGACGAGAAAAGGTTATTCTCAAATATTAACAAATAATATACCATTCAAAAGTGCGAGAATGATTTAGCTCAAGCTTCAACAACTCATCTTACAGTATTTATTCTTTCGTTGGTACTGTCATGGTGTTTCAAGCTGGATATTCTCATGTGAGCGATTCCCAAATGAGTGATTCCCGAGTGAGCGATTCTAAAGTGAGCGATTCCCAAGTGAGCGATTCCCATGTGGGCGAATTCCCAAGTGAGCGAATTTCTTCATTGAGAGATCCCAAACGAGCGATCGAGAATGTAATAACACTTTCTTCGTATTTTCCTTCTTTACCTTATATTTTTCTTTGTATGTATTTCTTTTTTCTTTTGTTTTCTGTGTGTACTGCTTATGTTTTCGTTTATGTATGTTTTTACGTCTTCATCTTTTTGTGCTTTCCTTAATTTTTTTCCTTCTTGTCGTCTAATTTTTACATTTTTACTCATGATTCAATACATTAAAAATTTTCATTTTAAATAACCGTAGTCTTCCGTATAATTGTTGCACAGTTCGGCATGCTTTAGTCTTCTATCGTTGTAAGTGTGAAAATCTTCATGAAAAATATAAACACAAAAATGCTGGAAGAAACAAAACATCAAGAGAAAGGAAACGTCAAAAAATGAAGGCATTAGGAATAAGTGAAAATAGGTGGAAAAGCATTAGAAAAAAACATAAAAAAAGTGACAAGAAAGAAGAAGCAAGATAGAGAAAGCAGCAAGGAAAAAAATAATTTGAAAAAAGAACAGAAGAAGATAGAATCAGGAGAATAGGAAAGGGAATATAAATAACTAAAAACGAAAAACTAAGATGAAAAGTAGTTAAGAATGAAGAAAAATCACAAAGTATACGAAATAGATCGTACTTGTATAACAATTATATGGGGGACAATGCTTATTAAAAATGACAACTTTTAGTGTACTGTTTCATGAGCAAAAAAGAAAAAAGTAGATGACAAGAAAAAAATGAAAGAAAGCGGAGACAAGAGAGTGCAAAAAAGAGCACGCAAAAATAGACATGAACGAAAACTTAAGCAACACACAGAACGAAATAAAAAAGAAACACCTACAAAGAAAAATATAAGGTAAAGATGGAATATGTGAAGAAAGTGTTATTACATTCTCAATCGCTCGTTTGGAATCGCCCAATTGAGAATTCGCTCACTTGGGAATTCGCTCCATTGGGAATCGCTCACATGAAAATCGCTCAAATGGGAATTCGCTCATTTGGGAATTAGCACAATCGGTAATTCGCTCAGTTTGGAATTCGCTCACTTGGGAATTTGCTCACTTGGTAATCGCTGAGCCAATCCTTGCTACGCTCCTCTATAATAGCTGAGCCATTATGCCATACGTGTATTTTCCAATAACGGTTTACGATACACCATTTGGACTAATATTGGTTCGCACCTAAAACTTTTGTTTGGATTTCGCCTTTTGTGTCTTCTTAACTCTAGCTATGTGACACGATCCGGTCAGTGATCTTTAATCGACGAATGTGATTAAGATAATTACGAACCATCATCTAGAATAGAATGCCAAGTGCTGAGCTTTCCCTATATTCAACCACTTTCCGTTTTTGTCAGCTGAATTAGAAGGAGTGCCAATTTTTTTCTTTCGAATAAGAATGTAGCTTTACGAATAACGCATCGTTGATATAAGAAATGCACACGCTCAACTGGTACCTCGCCCAATGAATAATAATGGAACAACTTTTTCAAAACCCTACATCTGCATGTTTTCCTGCTCCCTGCTCATCGTTTGTCGAAGAAAAGAGCCTATGACACAAAAATCCTTCCCGAACGAAACCCTGATACGTTATATACCTCACTGAACCATAACATCTTGATCTCAGAAACTATAACAGATACAGGCAAGTGGAAAATCTAAATAAATTAGAATCAGACAATTTTTTCACGGCAAAGGTAATTTGAGCTCACACAATTTCCGATTTGATAGCTTATTGAATCTCGTCAAACTTCAGAACCATGTAATTTGTACGATATTGGAGGTGAGCATTTATTTCTAATATACATTGTATTTTATCATTCTCAAGTATTTGTCCAATAATGTTCGAGCATCTTACAAACTTTCCCATTACTGGGCTTATCTATAAGTAAACTTTCAGTTGTTTAGCACATTTATGCAAATTCCAGTGTAAATATATGTGCAAAACTTTCACTCGTTTTGGGACAAAGTTGTGCATTGTGATGAAATGCACCACTTGAATTCTTCGAACAACTTGATATTATATGTATGATTTCTTTCGCCAGAAGTCCGGACCAAATATACACTTTATCAAACGATATCTAATATCAAAGTAAAACTGGTATTTGTTGTGGCACAAATTTTCTGAACATTGTATCTTATGAACTATTTACTTTAACTGCTTTCAAAAACAACATTTTTTTCCATTTTAGTACATGCTCGGATTTGTCTATCAAACGATGTTTATCAAAAAACCCAGATCTTTGCACTGAAAGAAAGTCACTTTTACGATCCGTAAAAACAAGCGTTACCATCAATTCAGCTGCAATTGATAGAGGACTTGATATCAGATAACAACTCGCCATTTAACCAATTCAATCATGCAATACTTGTTATATTTGAGAATGTATACCAACGAAATAATTACCGTTTCAAAAAATTATCAAAAACGAGTGCGGTGTTTTTCTATTGTTTGATTAGAACATGGTCAAATACAACGTTCTGTTTTTGATCCTTATATTTTCGTTGGCGTCTTTGATTTCAGGATTACTGACATTAGGTGAGGTGTAATCAGAGATTTTGAATTTTCTTTTCTTTTCTTTTCTTTTCTTTTCTTTTCTTTTCTTTTCTTTTCTTTTCTTTTCTTTTCTTTTCTTTTCTTTTCTTTTCTTTTCTTTTCTTTTCTTTTCTTTTCTTTTCTTTTCTTTTCTTTTCTTTTCTTTTCTTTTCTTTTCTTTTCTTTTCTTTTCTTTTCTTTTCTTTTCTTTTCTTTTCTTTTCTTTTCTTTTCTTTTCTTTTCTTTTCTTTTCTTTTCTTTTCTTTTCTTTTCTTTTCTTTTCTTTTCTTTTCTTTTCTTTTCTTTTCTTTTCTTTTCTTTTCTTTTCTTTTCTTTTCTTTTCTTTTCTTTTCTTTTCTTTTCTTTTCTTTTCTTTTCTTTTCTTTTCTTTTCTTTTCTTTTCTTTTCTTTTCTTTTCTTTTCTTTTCTTTTCTTTTCTTTTCTTTTCTTTTCTTTTCTTTTCTTTTCTTTTCTTTTCTTTTCTTTTCTTTTCTTTTCTTTTCTTTTCTTTTCTTTTCTTTTCTTTTCTTTTCTTTTCTTTTCTTTTCTTTTCTTTTCTTTTCTTTTCTTTTCTTTTCTTTTCTTTTCTTTTCTTTTCTTTTCTTTTCTTTTCTTTTCTTTTCTTTTCTTTTCTTTTCTTTTCTTTTCTTTTCTTTTCTTTTCTTTTCTTTTCTTTTCTTTTCTTTTCTTTTCTTCCATAGTGCATATACTATACTTTTCTTCCATGGTGCATATACTTTTCTTTTCTTCCATGGTGCATATACGATGGTACAGTCTCACTTTGGCGCCCGTCTCACTTTGGCGACCGTCTCACTTTGGCGCCCATCTCACTCTGGCGCCGTGTCTCACTTTGGCGCCCATCTCACTTTGGCGCCCGTCTCACTTTGGCGCCCGTCCTACTTTAACCGTCCTACTTTAACAAGCGATGTGTCTTCATCTATGCAAATTTTTACGCACAGTTTTACATGACCATAATGGCTATAAATAGCTCAGGTAACCCTGAATAGCTCTCTCTCTCCCTCTCTAAATGGTAGAAAATATAATAATCAGTTACCCTGCTAAACTTTACTCAATAAAAACACTTGTCATGAGACTAAAATGGCTGATTTCAAGGTAGCCCGCTTAATCGTGTCCTTGTATTGTCAAATGTCAAGGTTGGTTTGTGAACGTAGAGTTAATTCGGGTCTTTTTTATTTGTTCAAAAAGAAAAAAGTTAAACGATTGGACATCGTTGGTGAAGTCATGTGCTTCGAATGCGTTTCTTGCAACAGTCATGGGACTTCCATGGGTCATGCTACAGTTCGTGTCAAAACTGGATCACAGTCACAATCCACCTTGTGCACCTTACTCGATCCGAAGTTGAAGCTGAGCGTATCAAACGTGAAATAATTTTTTCAAATTTCTCACTAATTTTCATTGCCGTGCGAATTTTGTGCGAAATCCTACAATTTACAATGTTATCAGGGAAAATTATCAATTTATAAAATGCAATCTAAAAATAGCCTCCGTTTATTTTTGGGGAGACGGAATTTGACAATTTTGAGAAATCGAGAAAAAGCTTTGAAGCATTCTTCGCGGAAAGAGGAATTTCAGGAAAACAGGACCTTCGAGGACTGGGGATTCCCCCAGATAAATGATCAGCGTGAATGCCGAAAAGAAGACTATGATAGGGCGCCAAAGTGAGACAATCGCCAAAGTGAGACGGGCGACAAAGTAAGACAACAGCCTCACTTCGGCGCCTACAATGTTGGACGTCAAAGTGAGACGGGCGCCAAAGTAAGACGGGCGCCAAAGTGAGACACAATCTAATCTATACGATTATTCTATTTTCTCCATTAAGATTCGAAATGCAAAGGAGCGGTTTTGGAAAAGAAAAATAAAAAAGGCGAAGTTACCAAATCATTCAAATCGTGCGGTGGTTGTAAGGAAGTGGACAAGAAAGACAACAAGGAGAAATGCATGTGCTATTTTAAAGCCGCCTGCAAGAAACTTGGCGAATGTAAAACTCCGTGTTAATTTGATGGTCATTTTTTCACGAGTTTAGCTTACCTTAAGACCTAGTTAGTTTTTCAGATTATACGTCCAAGCTTATTCATACATCTCCATTTACGATTCTTCTTTTTTTATTGGAGCCGTTCTTGCTTGTCACTGTTTTTTGCATGGTTTGTAGTAAAATCATGTTGCATGTTCTTATGTATTTTCAGCACTGTACCAGTAAGCAGTACGTCAAATTCAAATATAAAATCACCAGTTTATTAGAAAATGCCCCGATGGGGCAGAAAAAAGGAGAATATACTTGCTTCGACAGTTGCCATGGTAGAAAAAGAAGTGGACTAGATTTTTGAGAACTTGGGCCAAAGTTGGAAAAAATTCACTTATTTTATATTGGATTTTCATTCTTTCTCAAAAAAATTGCCTATGTCTGTGAAAAAGTATATTCTGCAGCTGAGTGCATTTTGTCCTTCAACTGGCATCAACTACAATAACATTTTTCTATATGAAAATTATATACACCTGACTTCAAGTGTAAAGAAATGGTAAACCGATAGCATTCAAACTCCCGACCAATTCAAAACTCCTGCCTTTCACACTGGCTACAAAAATAGTGAGGGAGGCATATTATAGTCATTTTCAGAACTATAAAGGAACCTGAAGTTCGTTGCACTAACCCAACATGAGGATAATCTCAACATCGGGATTAAATTGATGATCCTGAGTTCAAGCTATTCACAATGTCCAAATTGTTTTCGTCCAATGCACAAATCATAATCACTTCAGGGTTAAATAAAACTGAGGTTTAAGTTCGGGTTTGGGAATTGCAGAAATTTTTATATTTATTTGCTTTAGAGATAAGAAAATTATGCGAAAATTTTAGTGCAACCCGACAGCTCGAGCTGGGGATGATCTCGATATTGAGTTCGTTATGATCCAGATGACATTCAAATTACACCGAACTTAAGATCAAACCGAGTGGCCTTTTTGTTCGAGATTACCTTGAGCTTGAGCTCAGACCCCTTTAGTGCAACTGGGATTTGGTTACACTGATTGGGCACCGATCTGCAAATGGGAGAACAGGGTAAAGCATACAAAAATGCACCTGATTCAGCCATGCCTATATTAAGAGTGTGCGTGAAATCCCGTACCCGGTTCTCCCCGACTCTACTCGCAGTCCCACGGCAACAGTACGACTTTTTTGAAAGCAAGATCGGAGCGACAAAAATGGGTGGAATTGCTTCCCATTTGCAATCCCCCATAAAGCGCTCTTTCTGCAAATTTCAGTTTAAATCCAGAAACTATGAATGATGCTATTTTGTTCAATAGTTAAATAGAAGAAAATAAATTTGTTTGTAGCTTGTAATCAGTAGAACTAACCGAGTGAATTCTATACGATATGTTATATAAAATGAGTGAATGAAACGTATTTTGCACAATCAATTTAGTTCTTAGAAGACCTTGTGCTGTAGCTCTTTTTTCTAAAAAAGCTGAATCGGATTTTATGTGCCACTGTCCCTCAGTTGATTCCTTTTGTTGACACCAAATTCAGTAAAAATGTTTAACACAGTTGAGAGCAAACATGTGTGAGAGGGGACATGGGGAAACTTCCACGAGTGTTTTGAAACTGGAAAATTTGTTATGCAAAAAACCCATAAGTATTATATAACAAAATTGGGGAATTTGGCGTTTTCCGGGACTTTGAACAACCATATAATTGAATTGAGGCCATATTTCAGAGGAAAAAAAATTCGCATTTGAAATTACACCCCCAAGATGCTTAGGCCGAAGTATGGAGGTTAGATATGGCACACCGATTGCTGGGCATGGTGGAACTGGGGGGCCTTAAAAAGTGCGTTTTTTACCTGTTTTTGGGGCCCCACCGAGCACCACTTGCAGATAGAGGCGAAATGACAAAAGGCACCCCATAGTTTGCCCCTATGCCCGATATTATGCAAAAAACCCGAAGGTTCTAGCTCTTACCGTTTTGGCTCTAAGGGGTGGGGACATGAAATTTGGGGGCCAAGTGTTGTAGTGTGTTTTCCGCCGATTTTTATCCTTTTTGACAAAGCGCATTAGAGGCCCGCAGGTGGCAAGTGGAGAGAGCAATGCGGACCACTAGCAGCCATCTTACTGTAACGCACGTCGGTACGCATGCGCTGGTCCCTCTCAGTTCATTATTAGAGTTACAATTTTTTTTATGTGTTTCATACTAGTTGTGCGCCCCATTGGCCACCACTAGTCGTTACTAGCCGCCTCCTACCACGCACCTTTCGTCTTTTTCTCGCCCGTGCGTGGGAGTAGATTTTGTGTTTTTATTCTCTCGCCCTTCTCCGCTTTGTTCACGTAAGTTTTTGTGTTTTATTGCGTAACATTAAAAGGTAGAAAAACTCTCGCCTTTCGATCTTGCGCAATAAAGGAGACAATTAAAGAAATTAGACTTTCTTTAATTGCTGGGACAATTAGTGTTGGGGTTTAAGTACCAGTAATTAGATTATCGGGTAAACGTGGGTGTGGGAAGCACATACATTAAGGACGCAACCTCGGAATCCCAATCCTGCATCACGCTGCATCATCACCGCCCCAAAAGCAAAATACAACACTGGTGACCGCTTGGATTGTACGCTGCCTCTCCCTGCCGTTGCGTTGCATCCGAAAGTGCTCAGAGTCCAAAATTCGACCCCGCCACAGCTGCGCCATAGGTTACAAAAGAGGTTATTATACCCTGCGAAAAAAGATGCCAAAAGTAAGCCACACACCGCGGGACTTCACCCATCTTCAGTCGCGATCTAGTTCCCCAAACGCCGCCACAGCCGCACGCCGCGCCCTAAGTTTTGATCAAATGCTACTGCTGTGACTGTCAAATATTGCGCAATCGACAGCGGTACCCACGGTAAGCCTCCGGCCCCATAACCCGCCCTTGTCTACTTTCAGTACCCCTGCGCTGGACGGGACGGCACAACCGCAAGTACCACCCATTCCCACGACCGCAGCGACGATCAATTCTCATATTCCGCTGTCGCTAAATCAAAACCCCCTTACTGCTGCCGTAAATTGCCCTAACGCGCCATCCGCACTGCAAATGCCGCCGCCAAATGCCACGGCCCGAAATAACAATGATCAAACCGTTGCCAGAACCAACTCTTCCGAATCCTTTGTCAATATCGAACCACCGCAAGCCCCAGCCGCCACCCGTGCTTCAGTAAACAACCACCGCAGCAGCCTAGCCATCGCAAATGCCAATGAAGTTCAAAATTTTCGAATTGAAGCACGCGACGCGCTGGACCAACTCAACACCGCCGCTGCGCGCATCACCAACAATGTTCCTACTGTTCAAACGATTGATGAAATTATCGGCGCCGTTTCCGACCAATTCCAAGCCCAGCAACTACGCGTCCAACGCGAAATCCAGGAACAAACCAAAGCTACAAATGCGCGTTTCGCCGCACTCGCCGAGCAAATGCAACAGTTGATTTCCACAACCGCCGCCGCAACTAATGCGCGCAATCCGCCCACACCAAGACCGCCGCCAGTGTCCTCATGGTTTCACGGCGAGGAAACGAGAGATATATATATCCCAAACAAACTCTCTGTGAAACTGAACCGGCTCCAGTCTTTGGCAGGCTACCCAATCAAGTCAAACCTAAAGCGCCGTCAATGGATACCCTGTACAATAACGAATTCGCCCACACTACACGCGCCGACGAAGATTTACACTGTTCCGCACTTCAAAGACGCCAACCGCCCGCGGCAAACCATTTCGGTTTCTCAGACTACCCACCAGAAGATTATTATGACCACCTGCAACCTCGGTATGACATGCCCCACACGTCTCATCGTGAAGAAGATAGCCGCATTAAGACAATTGTCGACAACATGCACCCGTTGATTATCGACGGCGCCGCGACAAATAAACATCTGCTACGCTTCTTCATCCCCTTGGAAAACGAGTTCGGCAATGACGCCTCCAACCACGTAAAGATGAGTGCACTACGCCGACTCACCCCCGATACGCCGAGCGATATGATCCAAGATATGACTCAGTACGAGGACGCCAAACATTTACTCATGTCCCAATTAGCCCCAGATTGCAACCCGATGACTCTCAAACGCGAGCTCACTTCAATCACCCCAGAAGTTGGAGAAGAACCCGCCGCGTTTTTGAGTAATACCTATGTACAACTATTGTATCAGCATGAAGATCAAACCTTTCGGCACAAACAAGTAATTGACACCTTTTTGATAAAAATGCCTGTTTTCTATCAACTAACAATTGGCGAACAAGTGAAAGGCTTCACGAATGTCCAACAATTGGCGGACGCTGTAGCTAAAGCCCGCAGTGTCCTCAACGCAACCAAAGCCGAAATTGGAACCGCGGAAAGACCCATCCTCGTAAACCAAGCCGATCAGGACGCACCACCACCGAAATCTCCGCAGCCATTTGATCGCCGTTTCGAACGCCGCGGCAGCATGGATCGCCCTCAACACCACTACCGCGAGCGCTCTCCATCTACAGATCACAGGCTCCAAAATTCGACACCGCCACCCACTAAATTCGTCTCTTTCCAACCACAAGCGAGTGAACCACCGCTGCCGCAGCCGCCGCGCACGGAGATTCTCTTGGAACAATTGATTCAGAGATACGATCACGACTATGAAGAAGGAAAATCACGATAACGCCTAGAGGAAACATTACCAACAAATAAGCAACACAGCCCGCGTCATCAATCTCAAAACAGAGAGCCGTACGCCAATCGTTTGGATCGATCCACCAGTCGAGATCGCACACGCACTACGCAACCTACAGGTCTTTGGTGCGATGCTCACAAATCCCACACCCACAACAACGAAGATTGCGTCTGGCTCAAGCGGCAAAATGCTCAACAAGTAACCTGACTTGAATCAAACCGCCCAAATTACGCCGCCCATCCACGGCAAGCTGATTTCCGAACCAATTCGAACGACATCCGTGGACAACGCGATTGGAGACCCCGCCGCGGAGGACTGCCCCAACGAGGCACAAACTACGCCCGCGGCGCGTGAAACCATTTTTATGAAGGTAATTCTATACAGCCCCACATGATTTTGTTCAGAATACCTATGCCGTTTATCAAAACCATGAATTCCCGGTACCGTGGGAACAACATATTCACTACAACGCTGTACCAGCTCCATATGTCACAACGCCGACAGACTCATCGCGCGCCAGTTCTCAATCTTCAGAGTTACAACTAGCCCTACCAGCACTTCCGCCACCGAATGCCGCGTCAACACCCGCGCTCAAAACACGCGCTAACAATCAATCGACGTCAACGGCCAATATGGTCATCCCATCCAAAGAAATCGCTTCCGCCGCGCCGATTGTTAGCCCCGGCATAGTCTGTTGGAACGCAACGGGCCGCGCCTTTCAGGACCCATGCCACATCCGCTCGTCCGTTTGTCAAATTGATAACCTTACGCCTTCTTCCAAATCCTTTGTCCACAAGTACGCTTCCACGAGAGCCTTTCAAATTCCAATCAAAATTGGAGCCGTTAAAGCACATGCGCTCATCGACACAGGTGCCCAATGCTCCGTTTTATCCTCAGGATTAGTCAAACGTGCTTTCGACAAACAATCGCTCCAACTCCCGATTTGCGGAAAAATCAAAGTAGCTGATGGCGCCATCGTCAACGCTCATGGCCCAGTAGTCGTCACGATGGAATCTGCGTTCATAGAGCACATGATCGAATGCGTGATCCTCGATGACGATGGAAACGACCAATGTATCATCGGGACCGATTTCCTCGCACACCCAGATATCCACGCCATTTTGAATTTTAAAGATAATTACATAGAAATCCAAGACGTAAAATTGCCGCTCAAGGTAATCGCCTCGGTCCGCCCTCGAATGGAATTGTTCCTAAACGCCGCCAACGACAATGTCTTAGAAGAAATCCCGGAGGAGGAGCGAGTAAGTTTTTATGACGATAAATCCAATATTTTCAGCCAACCCGAAGAAATCGAAGCTGAACAACCGATACGGCAGGCTCAACCTAATCCACACCAACCGTCCCCTCGGCGGCTGGAGGTTACCGAACTCGCCAAACCGATTTTTCTCATCGCCCAAGCTTCTATTTCGATTTCACCACACTGCCAGCAATGGGTCAAAAGTACCGTTTTTCCCACAACATCGGCAACCTTTCCCGACGTGATTGTCCAACCTCTCGCCACCAACAACATAGCCGCAGAACTTCCAGTCGAAACCGCAGTTGTCAACATCACCAATGGTCATTGCCCGCTCCTTTTCATTAACAACACGCCAAACAGCATCAAACTCCGACCAAATCAGCTCATCGCGATGGCAAAGCACACCCTAGAGTATTCCGAAACCTACGCCGACTGCCAGATAGCAACCGCTGCCCCCGACCGCGATTTAACAGATCACGAGACGGCCGCACTCGATAAATCATTCCCTGGCCACACCGTGCAACAAAAGCTGGAGTACGCCCTAAACAAAATGATAGAGAAAACTTACGTTTCTGCCGCGCAAAAAGCAAAAGCCCTCAAGATGCTTCGACAACACCGTGATGTCTTCAGCCTCCCTGGCGACAAACCAACTATCACTAGCGAGTTGACCGTCAGTATCGACACCGGCACCGCAAAGCCCGTTTCCCGCCATTATTACCGCGCCGCAATGGAGCAAAGACCGATTGTACGCCGCCATATTCAAGAAATGCTCGACAACAATTTTATCGAACCATCTCGCTCACCCTGGGCCGCACCGCTCTTCCTGGTGAAAAAGAAAGACGGATCGTGGAGACCCGTTGTCGACTACCGTGGAATAAAAGACGTCACGCCAAGCGACAAATTCCCGATCCCCCGCATTGACGATTATCTGGACACGATGGGACAGGCGAAATTCTTCACTACGCTGGATCTTAAAGCTGGATACTGGCAGGTACCCCTCGACATCGACTCCCGCGATAAAACAACCTTCATTTGTCAAGAAGGTTTGTTTCGTTTCAAAGTTTTGCCATTCGGCTTGAAGAACGCGCCCGCCGAATTTCAATGCCTAATGGAAAGAATTCTCCGACCGTACATTTGGAAAATTTGCCTCGTTTATATTGACGATATCATCATTTTCTCGAATTCGTTTGAAGAACATTTGGAGCATTTACAAATCGTTTTCGACGCCCTCCGCGCAGCTAATCTCACGCTCCGGCCAGACAAGTGCGAATTCCTGCCGCCGCAAGTCAAGTTTTGGGGACACCTACTTAGCGCCCGCGGAATCGCTGCCGATCCGGAGAAAGTCAAAGCGATCGCAGAATACGAATTTCTGAAGACCAAGAAAGGTATGCAAAGTTTTTTAGGCTTAGTCCAATAGTGCAAACGCTTTATTCCAAACTTGGCAACCTTGTCCAGTCCTTTGTACGGACTCCTATGAAAAGACGCCCAATATATCGCCACAGATGAACATCATGTCGCATTCGAAGGTATCAAGAAAGCTCTCACGACATCGCCTTTCCTTCGCTACCCGGTCTACGATGGCAAAGCCCAGTTCCTTATTCAAACCGACACCAGTACGACCGCCATCGGAGCAATTTTGTATCAAGAAAACGAAAATGATCAATGGGTCATCGCCTACAATAGTCGCGTACTCACCAATGCCGAAACCCGCTACAGTACAACTGAGCGTGAATGCCTCCCCATTGTCTACGGCTTCCGGATGTACCGCCACTATGTGTACGGCCAAAAAGTTATTGTCCGCACCGATCACAAGCCGCTCAAATGGATCAAAGACGAAAAACATCGAAACTCGCGCCTCCAACGTTTCACTATTAGCCTCCAAGACTACGATTATAAAGTTGGATACGTTAAAGGGAAAGACAACGCTTGCGCCGATATCTTGTCCAGGAAAGACGACCGCGACAAATCCCCAATCCAGACCACCGAAAATCTGACCGCCACGATTTTCCACAAGAATTTCCACCCTGCTGGTGCAACTACGGACACTGACTTAACGGTACCGGAACTATGCCCAGCAGCGGCCTCACTGCCCATGGAAGTCGATGCTGAAATCAACGCCGTCACCCGTGCAATGACAAAAAAGACCATCAGTCAACCCACACTCTCTAATTCAATGCCGGTAGATGTCAACCACGAACCGCCCCCAGCCGAGGCCATTACGATCGCCACTCACGAGGAAGTTTTAAAAGCTCAAGCCACGGGTCCAGTCATAGCAAAAATCATCGCCACCCTCCGAACGAACAATGCCGCCAAACATCCACCGATTTTCTTCCTCGAAGACCAAATATTGTATCGTCAGCTTAAAGATGTCAAACAACTAGTCGTCCCCGCATCCATGGTTGATCAAACACTTCGTCAATTCCACGGCGCGAAAATTTTGAATCATCAAGGATCAAACCGTATGCTAGCAGCAATTAAAGCTCACTTTTGGTGGCCCCGCATGGAAGAAAACGTTCGAGATTGGATTAAAACCTGCAAAATTTGCCAACTAACAACGCCGCACACATCACCGCCTCCGCCACTGTTGCCGATTCAACCCAAACACCCCTTCGAGATCGTGGCAACTGACATCGTCAACATTTTGCCCGTAGGTGAGAAACGTCCTTACGTTATTGTTTTTCAGGATTACTTCATGAAATTCCTGTCCGTGCACTCGATACCGGATCAAAAAGCCTCAACAATAGTGGAATGTTTCATCAACAATGTCGTCCTTAGGCATGGTAGCCCACTCGTCCTCCTCTCCGACCAAGGGGGATGTTTTACATCAAAGCTTATGCAAGATATTTGCGAGCTTCTCAAAATTCGCAAAGTCAAAACGATGGCGTACCGCCCCCAGTGCAACGGAATGGTTGAATGCTTCAATCAAACCCTGATCGCTCAACTGAAAAAGTATACCGCCGACGATCCAGATAACTGGGAGCGCTACTTGCCTTAAGCCGTATTCGCCTACAACGCCACGCCACATACAGCTACACACCATTCGCCCTTCAGCTTATTACGAGGATATGAACCGCGCATCACCTTCAACTACGATTGCGCCCGCTGACTCACCTTGCCATTGAATTACAACGCCTATCAGCATATTCTTACGCAAGCGCAACTCAAAATGCATGAAAAAATCAAAGCTAACCTCGATGCCGCAGCCGCCGTCAGCAAAGAATACTTTGATCGCAAAGCCTGAAAACGTGATTTCGCCATCAACGACCTTGTTCTTCTCACCAACACGCGCAAGGCCAACAAAATTCAACCCGACTTCATCGGACCTTTTCTCATCACGGACGCCTCTCGTGCAGCCGAAAACGTTGTCACAATCGACTCCCTCAATGCGCCCGGCCGCCCGCAAACCGTCTCCATAAGGCGTCTAAAACCGTTTGTTCCGCGACTCGCAAAGGACGCGTTTGAAAACAACGAAGGAGGACCACGTAGGCCCCACACCTCTCACCGGCAATAGTTTGCTTTGGAAATTTTCTTTTGTGATACAGCACTCATCACGCTGCGTTGTAAATAATCTTCACGTTTGTTTAATTTAGATCATGGCGACCTCGTTGACGAGCAAGGATGTAGATCACGTGGTTTCGAAACACTTTCCATCCACCCGTCTCTTACAAGCAAACTCGGCCGATTTTACACCATCACATTACACTTTGCCCCAGTCCCCACACTTTTCCGATAAGAGGAGGTTTCTTCTTTAATGTTACGTTCTGTTCAGCGCGAGGCCATTCGGTTTATTTCCGCCCAACCCTGGCCGCTATCACTCTCATAAGACTAATTGGGAAAGCTTGATTTTAGTCCCCATTAACATAGTGGTGTTTGTGTTGCTTTTCATAACAGTAGTGTTGCATTTTCTTACTTTACACTTTCTTCACCTTTCAGCGGCTTACTCTTTTACTATTTCATTTCCATTTTTCGCTTCCATCTGCAATAGTCGCCTTTTCCAGCCGCTTTTCAAAATTTTATTTTTCAAAATGACGACGACGTCGACTCTACGGCCGATGAACCCCTGACGTATCCTGAATCAATTAACGTCAACGAACGATACGTACGTTGGGCCAAGCAGCAGCCCCACCAAAACGATCTAAGCTTCGCCTGCGACGGTATTTTTCTCACGTTTTATGCTTTTGCTGCTTGTTCTTGCATGCTCTTTTGCTTGGGACCCCATGGGTAACCCTCCCACTCTGTAGTTTTGCGCCAGAGATCCATCATCAGCCGCTGCAATCCCCCTCATCATCAAGTTGTGGCCTGCTCAGCCTGCAACCGGCCGCTGCTTTGATTTCCGCATACGACAACTCTCGTTATCTCGCTATCCTAGCCCGATCCAGTTGTCAAGATGCGCCCATCAAGGTGAAATCGCCGCCCAAGCCACCGTCTTCTCAGAGCATGTGTCCTCCTAACGAACCGAAGCAACACCGCGCCTTCCTCCTGGTCTCACTTTAAAATCATCCTTTAATCTCCATTTCGCCCTCTCGATTTGGTGCCCTGTGTGTCACATGTTAAATATCGCGCTCACTCTTGTTTAGAGAACAACGTCAAACGCCTGACCCGCGTCGCCAATTTAGAATCGTGGTACATCTCTATGTACGCACGACCCCGGAATGTGTTGCCACCGCCGATATTCCTCTCACCCCGAAGTTTGGGGCAGGCCTTGGCCGCCCAACCCACACCAAACTTCCGTGGCTACACGCTGGTCGCCTTCGACACCAAATCGATCATGGCGGCCGATATGAAACACTTCCAGTTTACCGTGGCCATGCCAGCCGACTCTACGGCGTCTAGCTACCCTCGGTACGTTCAACTCGCAATCCCAAACGGCAGGATGTTTGTTTTCAAAACGTTCACCGCTACCCCTAAAGATTCGACCGCACTCTTCTCCCTAGTCGACGGCGAACACACCATCGTAGTTTCCTTCGATGGCGCCGACGACTGGGCGGGAATATATGCTCTTCTGGGTACCCAATTCCGGACCGATCGGCAAAAGAAGAACAAAGATCCTGTTGTAAAAGCCATTCATTTTGATGCGTACCCCGTTATCCGAAACATCGATATATTTCCGCCGCTATACGAGCTGGCGCGATGAATTGGCTTCTTCCCCGAAAAACGTACGTTAAAAGCAACCATTTCCGCCATGTGGGCGCTGGACGTTTCAAAACTCACGCTACGCTTCCCGGCAGCCCTGCGTTTCTTCAACAACCCGAAAACGTCGTTTTTGCAATCCGACGTCCTCACCTATGCGGCCCTCGACGCCTACTATCCGTTGTTGTTGTTTTTGGCCTTTGGTCGCTACGGCTTCATCCCCGAGGTTTACAACGCCCCTGCATTGTTTCCCCATGACTCGCTGGATGCCGCCGAAATCGACCACCTCGCCGAATCCATTATCACCACTTTTCACAACGTCGCGTTGTCGGACATTTTACCCCCCGACTACGCCAACCGAATATATCCAACGACATCGCAAGTCGCCTTACCCGCGATTATGCGAGACGAAGTTCTCTCAGCCTATAAATTTTTCATGTATGATTGCACAGCGTCCGACCATGGTCGGTCTTTTTGTTTAGGAACGGTACCCAATGGTTTTCGAGACGTCAAAGTTTTGACGCGCACAACCCATCCGAAACTTCTCCCCGTTCCGAAGGCACCAAAGAAAAAGAAGAAGAAACAAAAAGACGAGTGGAACAAATCACCGGACGTTTCCGACGACGAAGATCCGACTCTCAAACCACGATCCATGTTTGACGATCCCAAGCGACTTCAAGCAGCCATCACCTTAGCCATGAAGAGCAACCTAACCGATCGAATTATCGAGCTGCTCAACTTCCCGGTTTCCCCGATATACAAGTTGGCCATCTGGGATCGGATGCAATATGATGACCCCGCGTTACCGCTGCTTCATCACGAAGTTGACGATCTCTGGACCGAACGCGTCGCCGCCGATCAACCCTTGCGCGAGCGCACCTATTACAGTACTCATAATCGTTATCACCCCTCCACCATTCTTATTTTTTTACAGGTGGACAGAGATTGGTTCCGACGGCTGACTTCTTTCATGCCGTTGGCCGCGCTTCTAGCGTCGCCGTGTTCCGCCGAAGAATACACCTCTGTCAACGACCTACTGCTTCGCCACGCTCAATCGATGAAACCAGAAATATGCGCCGCGTTCTACGAGTGTATGTGGTATCGCAGCTACGGCAATCCTAAATCGCTCCTTACGAATTGGATGAATCACATCCCCGAACGCGAACCATGTTTCCCGAGCGATCCCGGCACGTATATCTGCAATCGGTTTGTGTTACGCCCGATTGTGTTCAACGAGGACTTTCACATGGAAACGTCCGTAGAAGAAATCGAAATCGATGAAGCCGACTACACGGCCAATCCACACAGCGGTTTCCACTTCTACTCAACATTTATTGCACTCATCGACTTTCAAAACCGCTTTTCGTTTCCCGCGCCGGTGTACGCGTACCCCATGCGGACTACAGCTTCGGCGCAAACGCTCACCGCCGAGGAACTGCTCGAACGCCCCATCGATGTCGAAGTCGAACCCCCCGATGACGAACTACTCGATACGCCAGTCTTCGATCTCAACATAGCGAAGCTGCTGCCATCAACAGACGCGTCGGCCCTTCCTATGCCCGCCGCACCATCTGATATAATGGCAACCACCACGCAGATCTCTGATTTCTTGAAACTCACGCTCGACAAAATATCCAACATTGCCCCGGCTCCGATGGATGAATCTACCCCCATCCAACCTGCCGCGATCGATTCCGAAACTATGACGTCAGAACAAATGTTGACCGATATACCCGAAGAAAGCAGGGTAGATCAATCCACGTCTATGGATGTCGCCCTCATAGAACCCGCAGCTCTGACACCGACCAGGGCACCCGCCGTGGACCCGCGAATATATTTGGCAACACCCGCAGTTTTGCCAGGACCTCTGATAATTGCCACTGTTGCCGCAGCCAGGTATAGTGCTCCCGTACATTTTTCGCAACAGATTATTTCAGCTACTCAATGGGACGCCTTGGCCACAGCCCTCGCCACGTATCATTTTCCGCCGCCGCCCCATATTTTGTTCCCTGAACATCAGTGGAAATATTACCCCGCCGCACTAAAGGACGAGATGCAACGCATCTTGTTGCCTCCACCAACGTTGATTGCCCCGCTTCCGCAAGTCGTTCAAACGACTCCGGCAATGGCTCAATCAACCGTGCCAACGCAGGTCTCTTTACCGCCGCCGATCATTTCGCAACAGCCACCGGTGCCGCAACCGCCTCAGCCCGCGACTCTAGTGCCGCCGACGGCACCTGTGCATGTTCAAACCCCACAGGCTCCCAGCACGTCTGCGCCGGCTCTAGATCGCCATGGAAATCCTATCCGAAGACCCGGCCGGTATGAACACTCAACAAAGCGAAAACAACACCTTCAAGAAGAATCGGTGTACCGCAAATCTCACAAAACGCGAACAACGGACGAACTGAGCACACAGCGTACGCCGCCGCCCAGCACTTCCCGTGCTGAGCGCGGCAGAACCCCCAGCGAACGTACAACTTGAGGCTGCGAACAACGCGATAAGCAGAAAGCCCGCGAAGAGGCCGAAAGATCTTCACACGCCACGTCAACGCCAAAATCCAAAATTACGTCATCCAAAACAGCAGCGCCGGCAACGAAACTGCCGCCTGCTCATCAAACCGATAGCCACCGTTCACGTCAGGAGTCTCACTCCCATGATGATCGCCACTGTAGAGAAACGCAACATACTCAAACAACCAGCTGCGATAGTCGTCAACAAGAACGTCGCGATGATGTACTGCCACACCGTACTCAAAGCGAACAAACTCGCCTGGTACATTCAACCAGCTTCTACGAAGAGGCATACCGCCGCCAGTTCGGCTGGTCACCACCCAAGTTGATGGACTTCATTAGCCCGTTGCATAGGGACGCCAAAATTCAACGTCCTCTGGAAGCTTTGAAAAATCCGCCGAAAGACGTGTTCAAAGCTCCGCTTCCACCGCCTCCTATGGACGTGGAACCCGCCACATCAACTGCTACCACGATTCCGCCAACGGTTACATCGCAACCGCCTACGGTTCAGACAACTGGTACAACGACCACAGTAACCCACACCACATCGCTGCCGCCTACGGCCCCGACGTCGGCACCGGTTGCTACGTTCAAACAGCCGCCAGTGGTCATCACCACTAGACCAGTTCTTGGAGTTCCTCCGCCACCAAGTTCCGCGCCAACTATCCAGCCCCGCCTGCCTAGTGAAGCTACGCGATTGCCTAACTATATGCATTTTCGTACAACCAATTCGCCGCATTGTGTTACGCTAGTAACCCCTCGCTACCCGCCGCGTATAGATCCTGCCGTTGAATTCTTCACGCCGCGTACGCTGCATGAAATGGTTTTGATCAACTTTTTCGGCCGCCTCGGTATTCGCATCATCATGCCCGTGCACATCCGTGCTACGAATGCTTCGCTCGCGTTGTACCAATATTTTCGAGAACATTACGGCCCCGCATATCGCGAACAACAACCACCAGTCTCGCACGACGTGGCTGCACTGATATTGCGATGGGTCGCTGGCCCTTGGGCTGAGGAGCTCGGCGTCATTGACGCTGTTCACACCGCCCACTTGGCCCTTTTCCTGTATGAAGCCCGCGGTTTGGACAACCCCTCGTGTTTGCTACAAGCCTACAACACTGCTGTCGGGTTAGTAGACAGCTGGATGGCTTATCCGCGCTACGCCCCGTTTCCACAACCACCGGAAATCACCGACATTCAACAAATTTATTTGCAGTATCATAGCGAAACGGATCGCCCCGCACCCCTGCTGCGTTGGCACGACTTTTCTGCCCGGTGGAATCTATTGCCACCGCGACCGTTGCCGCCAACAGGGCTGCCGTTTGATCGTCCGTCATTAATCGCCACTCAACTGCCACCTCAAGGTGTGAACCCGCTCTCGCCGCTTCAACCTCAAACGTATACCTCGTCCTCGCGCCGCCGCGATACCACCGATTACGGTCGAAACCGCTACTCCCGTAATATCCATTTTGATGGCCACGACGACCCTCGTGATCCACATGGCTACCATAACAATCGATACCGACGAAACGAGCGCGACCGCCGCGATTCTCCTCAAAACTACCGATCTGCCTCCGATACTCGCCACCGACGCCGCCATTGAAAAAGAAGCTTTTTGTACAGTAATCTTTGTTTTTCTTTGTGTTTTGTTTTTTCTTAGCCTCGTCAAAAACCGGTTGTTTAATTTCTAATCTTGTTCGTGCTTTATTATTTTTGTACTAGTATTTCCAGCGCACATGCAGCCGACGCTGCAACCAGACAGTAAGATGACCGCCAGTGGCCCGCTACACGCCCCCACTTGCACCATTCTTTGTCCTTGCGTCCGCTGCCAGACCCATTGTTGTCGCCGCCACATAAATCGGCTCAAACTACCCCAACAACTCCGCCGGCCCCACTGTGTGACGCCGAAGAATCCTTCGGCAACCCCAGTGACAGACTGTAGTGGCGGGGCCCTTCCCCTTGCATGTTTTCAGTATTTCCTGACAATCGCTTAAGGCGATCTACCGCAAGGGGGGAGGGGTGTTGTAGTGTGTTTTCCGCCAATTTTTATCGTTTTTGTCAAAGCGCGTTAGAGGCCCGCAGGTGGCAAGTGGAGAGAACAACGCGGACCACTAGCAGCCATCTTACTGTAGCGCACATCGGTACGCGTGCGCTGGTCCCTCTCAGTTCATTATTAGAGTTACAATTTTTTATGTGTTTCATACTAGTTGTGCGCCCCATTGGCCACCACTAGTCGTTACTAGCCGCCTCCCACCACGCACCTTTCGTCTTTTTCTCGCCCGTGCGTGGGAGTAGATTTTGTGTTTTTATTCTCTCGCCCGTCTCCGCTTTGTTCATGTAAGTTTTTGTGTTTTATTGCGTAACATTAAAAGGTAGAAAAACTCTCGCCTTTCGATCTTGCGCAATAAGGGAGACAATTAAAGAAATTAGACTTTCTTTAATTGTTGGGACAATTAGTGTTGGGGTTCAAGTACCAGTAATTAGATTATCGGGTAAACGTGGGTGTGGGAAGCGCGTACATTAAGGACGCAACCTCGGAATCCCAATCCTGCATCACGCCGCATCATCACCGCCCCAAAAGCAAAATGCAACACAAGTATATTATAGGTTGACACTGTCGCGCCACCTATGATTATCACTCTCAAGTTCCCCGATTTGTCGTATAATTCTCTTTGGAGCGCTTTTTAACATTCGGGTTAGACTTGAACGCTTCCTCAATGGCAGTTTTTTTATTTTCAATAATGTCAGCACGTTTGGAAATGCTATCCAGTAAAAATTCGGTTTCTTCTACATCGAAATTATGAGTTCTTTCACGATTTTTACCAGAATCTATTCACAAGAAAAACAAGAGATTCGGAGGAGCAAATTTCACTCAAATCGATAAGGAAGAAAGATTCTTTTTTGTTTATGTTATTTTTTTAACAAGTCTATTCTTGCCCAAAGGTTAAATTTGGAAGTTTAACAAGGCTTAAAATTTTTAACACCAGAAATTTAACACCGAGTTAAATAAGCAGCAGTTAATCCCGTTCGTGCATTCCGCTAAAATTTAGGCCGTGTTAGCAATTTAACACATGTTAACTAACACTGCTTAAGTCCTTAACACGAGTTAAAGTTAGCAGCCGTCAGGCATACGGCCCAAGTAAAATTGTTGTTATGCTGTGAAATAAAAAAATTTGGTTTCTGAGAACATAGAACGTGAATTGTGCGGGTTAAAGCATTAATTTATACATCGCAGGAAAGTGCAACAGAACTTTTATCAGAAAGGAAACTTTATTTGATCACTTTAGGATGGATATTATCAGTTCTATCACTTTCTGATCAGGAACGTGATCTGTAGTATCTGTTTTTTATCAGTATGATTACTTGCGAGGGGTTAAAAATTTTTATGTGATCATTCAGTGACTACTCATTCTTCTTACTTTTGGAAAAAAATCAAAACGAAAAAATTGAAATCAGCTGAGAAAATCGTGGTAGAATTTCAGCCTTTCATCGAAATTGATTATAGGGAATGCAAATTAGTATAAAAAAGGAAATCAATTTATGGTTTAAGCGTGACCAAAGATAGTGTAAATAAAATTTTGATGAGAGAACGCGAAACTGGCTCATTGGAATTAAAACAAAGATCTGGTAGACCTAGGAAAACAACACCACGAATGGACAGAAAATTAAACGGCTTGATTTTGAAAAGTAGAAAGCAAACTTTGGCTAACTTATCATCAGATTTTGAAGCGGATTGTCATGTTTTCGTGTTAAAAAGGACCCTAAAGCATTGTCTAACTAGTTTATTAGAAAATGCCCCGATGGGGCAGAAAAAAGGAGAATATACTTGCTTCGATAGTTGCCATACTAGAAAAAGAAGTGGACTAGATTTTTGAGAACTTGGATCAAAGTTGGAAAAAATTCACTTCCTTTATATTGAATTTTCATTCTGTCTCAAAAAAAATTTCTATGTCTGTGAAGAAGTATATTCTGCAGAATCGTGCATTTTGTCCTTCCCCGGGCATTAACTACGGCAAAACTTTTCTATATGAAAATTATATGCACATGATTTCAAATGTAAAGAAATGGTAAACCAATAGCTTTCTAACTCCCGACCAATTCAAAACTCTTGCCTCTCACACTAGCTGAAAAATAGTGAGGCAGGCATATTGTAGTCATTTTCAGAACTATAAAGAAACCTGGGGCTGGTTGCACTAACCCAACATGAAGATAATCTCAACATCGGGACTAAATTGCTGATCCAGAGTTGAGCTAATCGCAATGTCCAAATTATTCTCTTCCAGTGGACAAACAATACACACTTCAGGATTAACTAATACTGAGATTTGATTTCGCGTTTGGGAATTGCAGACATTTTAATATTTATTCACTTTAGAGATAAGAAAATTATTCGAAAAAGTTAGTGCAACCCAGGGTTTTTTTGCCGGAGGCAAATGAAAATTTTTTGGGGCAAATGAAATTGGAGTAGTCATTTGTACATGTACAAACGGCACTTTCCCATTTAGGGAGGAGATAAGGTAGAGAAAATATGCATTTTGGTGCATTTTAGAAGTTCATAATCTCAAAATTAAAAAAAATAACTTGAATAATCATCATTAGGCAGAATATACTTCTTCACAGACATAGAAATTTTTTTTGAGACAGAATGAAAATTCAATATAAAGGAAGTGAATTTTTTCCAACTTTGATCCAAGTTCTCAAAAATCTAGTCCACTTCTTTTTCTAGTATGGCAACTATCGAAGCAAGTATATTCTCCTTTTTTCTGCCCCATCGGGGCATTTTCTAATAAACTAGTTCACCTCTTTTTAGTGGGCCTCAACCATGCACGAAAACTTTCATAGAAGCACATTGAAGTTTAATTTGGTCATCTGCACCTCAAAAAACAATAAAAAAAACTTCAAGCAATGAATTTTCACCTCCGGCAAAAGGAAAAAATGTGTAAACTACTTAAAAAACGTTGTAAAGATACTGAAAGGCGACCATATCTATTGAATTCCTCATGGTTTAGAATCCTTTAACCCCAAAAATCGCAGAAATACCTTTGCTTACACAAATGACTTTTTTCGTGTAAACTGACTCCGTCCATTGAATTCCCCATGGTCAGAAACATCTTCCCTCAAAAATCGCAGAAATGCATTTCTTTACATTCAATATGAATTAGTGTGTAAAGTGATCACTTTCATTAAATTCCCAGTGGTCGAAAACCTCTCCCACAAAAAACTCACGAAAACAGGGTTGGTTAAATCCGGAATAATTTTTTGTGTAAAGTGACACATCCATTGAATTCCCCACAGTCAAAAACCCCTTCCATAAAAATCACGAAAATATGCTTGTTTACACCTGCGATAGTTTTTTTTGTAAGATGATCGCATTCGTCAAATTCTCCATGATCGAAAACCCCGTCTATCGGGAAATCACAAAAATACGTTTGTTTACAACCGGGATAAGTTTTTGTGTAAAGTGGTCGCATTCATCAAATTCCCTGTGGTCGAAAACCCCTTCCAGCAAAAAATCACGAAAATACGTTTGTTTACACACGGGATAATTTTTGGTGTAAAGTGATCACATTCATTGAATTCCTCGTGGTCGAAAATACCCACCACAAGAAAATTGCGGCAGTACCCTAGTTTACACCGTGGATAATTTATTTGTGTCAAGTGAGGACGTCTATTGAATTCCCCGCCGTGGAAAACTCCCTCCACTGGAAAAACACGGAAATACGCTGGTTTACACCCGGGATGATTTTTTGTGTAAAGTGACCGCGTCCATCAAATTCCCAATGGTCGAAAACCCTTGCAGCCCAAAAATCTCAATAAGGCTACAGGTTTATTTGAAACTGCTAAAAAATTAGTAGTGCATTATGCTGCAAAAAATTATTTTTTTGAACCCATAAGTATTATATAACAAAATTGGGGAATTTGGCGTTTTCCGGGACTTTGGACAACCATATAATTGAATTGAGGCCATATTTCAAAAAAAGAAAAATTCGCATTTGAGATTACACCCCCAAGATGCTTAGGCCGAAGTATGGAGGTTGGATATGGCACACCGATTGCTGGGCATGGTGGAACTGGGGGGCCTTAAAAAGTGCGTTTTTTACCTGTTTTTGGGGCCCCGCCGAGCACCAATTGCAGATAGAGGCGAAATGACGAAAGGCACCCCATAGTTTGCCCCTATGCCCGATATTATGCAAAAAACCCGAAGGTTCTAGCTCTTACCGTTTTGGATCTAGAGGGGGGGGGGACATGAAATTTGGGGGCCAAGTATATTATAGGTTGACGCTGTCGCGCCACCTATGATTGATTTTGGGTTCGACATGTATAATTGCAAGAAAAAATCACTTCTTACGAAAGCAAACATTAGGAAACGACTTGCATGGGCGAAATCGAATATCAAACAAACACCCGATTATTGGCAGAATATTATTTGGTCAGATGAATGTCGATTTTGCTTCAGACCAGCCCCAGTCATGCATCAGATGGCCTGGTGAAGCTTACCTGTCTGAATGCTCAACAAAAAAAGTCAAATTTGATGAAGGAGTCATGGTCTGAGCATGTTTTAGTGGAAACGAAATTGGCCATATTGGCTGGATCCATCGAATATTGATCAATGCAGGTGTTTACCAAGACATTTTGCACTTGGCCCTTATTCCATCAATTACTTTGTTGCATCCAGATGGAAATTATATGTTCCAACAGGATAATGCGAGATGCCATAGTGCCAAATCAATCAAAATTGGTTCCTTAGAAAATCAACAAATTTGATCACCGATTGGCTACCCAAACTGCAGATTTGAACCCGATTGAAAATATGTGGGCTTACCTTGAAAGACAACTGCATGAGAAGCCATGAAGAACACGTAATGAACTCTGGAATTTAATTGTAAAAGCTTGGCACGAAATTCCCCAAAGTTTGCTTCAAAACTTAATTTCAAGTATTCCAAATCGATTGAATTTAGTCATCAGAAATAAAGGTGATTCAATTGGTTATTAATATTTTATATGACGTTGTTATTTTTTCAGAAGGCTTTTTGCATTTTAAATATCATATTTTGCATCATTTGTATTTTATTGCTTGAATTTGAAATTATTAAAAAAGTTCTCCAATATTTATGTTCACAGATAGGGCACACAGGCTGTCTGAAATGGGTATCATCACATTAATGCCTGTGGCATGTTGTCTTGCTAAAATTCTAGATGATGCTTATGTGGGTCTAAAGTTTAGTACGGGCTACATATGAGAGAAGTTCCAGGTACGGCTCGCCATAACTTGAGAAACAGCTCAAAGAAATCTGCAAATTTTGTTATGCACGAAATCCAGAAAATGAAATTTGAAAGTGCGTAAAATATTAATCATTAGGGTTTAAGTGTTAGTAAATACACCAAATAAAAAAACCGCTAAAATAGTATTAAAGGTCAAATTTTCAGTTCACTTAGTTAGTTTGTGCCTAGAACAGACTATTGTTGAAAGATTTTTTCAGACAAATATGGTAATGATTGCAACTTTGTCGTAATGTACCGTAATGAATTTTCGTTTTCAGCCTGATTGCATATTACTGGCTTCCTAATGTGATGGTCGTCTGTTTCAATATTTCTACAGCTTTCTGCAAAATTATATAGCGAAACTTCCGAATTGCCCGAAGGTAAAAAGATCGTTGGCAAGTTCACCTCTGCAGTGCTTCTTTTGAACCATATATTTGATTGAAAACGTTTTTGTATTCAGCTGTTGGAGTATAAGACAAAGAAATGATAGCTTTTTTTATTTTTCCGAAGCTACGAAGCAAACGATAATGTTTTTGAGATAAAATTCGAGACAAAGTTGGCACGTTCTTTACAATCATGAATGTATTCACTTTTGCTCTTCGAAGTCGAAAACGTCAATTTTTAGCTTGTTAGAATACCAAAGTGAAATACTTGAATTTTTTCAACAATTCGCGCCGAGGAGCTTCTTTATACACTCAAAAAAATGATGAAGAGGATACAGTCTCTATTGATAATACTGAAACCAATCATATTATCGTGCATTTGATAGCCTAAACTACCTGAGATGTACTTAATAATAATAAGTCCGCCTATAGCTGATTTTAGCAACTGAAGAAGCTTAAGAAATAAAAGTTTGCTCAATTGATAAGTCTTTCTGTGAACTGTAATATCGTTCATGTCGTCGACTTTCCGTATTCTCACATGTATATATACTCGTATATATGAAGCTGAATTTCAGCAAAGTTTTCACAGATCTAGAAGTTACTTAGATCAGATAACTTTTGTATGCTACTTTTATGCTAATTTTGGTCCGGATAAGACCCACTGGGGAAAGCGAAATATGTAACATTACTCAGCCAGCTTAAGGCGCTCGAATGTCCTAGAATTTTTACTGGAGTAGTAAACAGAAGATTTTTTAGCCGGTCGTTTGTATTTGTAGAAAATGGTCCAGTACAAAAAAAACGGTGTCGGCCAGTCGTTTATTTTGACAATAACTTTCAGAAAGTCGATAACCTTTAACCTTTCCATCAAAATCTTGTTTGTGGGGTCTCTATTCATTTTGTTTTCTATTTTTTCCGTTCTTTTGCCTGCCTCTTGCAATAAAAGTAAATCAAAATGTTCTTTCTCTTTCTATGTAAAAATAATAAAGCGTCAGCAGGTACAATTCGGTCGATTTTGTGTATTCTTCTCAAGCGTATCGTTTAATGCCTTCTTGCCCGAAAAAAAGGGCCCAGCATTGCTTTTGGCGGAACAGCGGCTCCCAGTTTTAATGCCTTTTGTGTTTCGACCCATAGGTTTATTTGGTGTTTTGTGGTAATAATGTTTATTTTGACATCACTATGTTTGACGTCAGCAACTGTACATCATTGCAGTAGTTATGATTGGACCGGATAGGTGCTACTTGCATTCTTTTGAGTGCTCAGATGACCTTCTTCTAAGCCCGGCCATCTCCGTGTGCGCGGAGTGCAGCATATTTCAACGGGCTCTAAACTCTGGTACAAATTTCGACGGGCTTACAGCCACCTAACAAATTTTTGGCAACACTGTGAGAATTGATAGCGCATGGAATTAAGTCTCATCTGGAGCATGTGCTGACCAGCAAAATTTCAATTTACGGAAAGGAAGATGATGAAATTGGGCATCTATTTTGAATGAAAGAGTTGATCCCAATCGAGTGCACTGCAAGTCTTCGCAGCCATGCCAAAAGATATTTTTTTCACTAAAGTCAACCTGTAGCCAGTTCTTTTATGTGAAATTTCCAATTACTCATTCACATCCTCCATAAGTCTATAATTTCAATAAACTTCGCGACTAATTACAGCTATATAATTACAGCATATCTATAAAATTAATCGTTCTTTTTTCAAACTTCCCTCAATGACGTCTTCGTTACGTAAAAGTCTTCCATCATCCGATAACAGTCCCATATGTCCAAATTTCTTGAATCCGACTAAGTGGTAACAACTGAGCAGGAGTTAGGCATGCTGTAGTAGTAGTGCAGTGGCCTGCTCCATGAACACCATCACCACTACATAATATTTGGCGGAAGGTTGTTTGCGGTTGGTGTATAGCATTATGATTCTCCATTTCTTGGCCTTACAATCGCATAAAAATTATATAACGCTTTTATTCTGCCCATATGCACACAATGAACGAACAATACAGTAGTTATGATAATGCGACGTTTCGGTAGTCTACCTACTACCTTCTTCAGGCGACAATAAACTCATTTTTACAAAATTCGCAGGTGGAGGGAATTGAACCCTGATTGTTTGATCGTTTGATCGAGAGTCTAGACTGCTACCAATGGGCCATCGGGGCCAGTAGTAACTTGTTTGGAAGTGCTATATATCCTGACTAGGGGGTGCTAGTTCAGATTTGGATTCCTGTCTGTTGCCCTTCTAAGGAATGCTTGGTTCCATATGTGGCCTATTTCAATGCTCTTACTACCTACATTTTTTGGCCTCAAAATGACCCCTACAATCACAATTATGATCCATAACAAGCACAAAACCCGAAACCTAACTCAAAAAAAAATTCAAAAGTAGGAAATTGTCTGTTTTCCACTCGGACATCGAGGAGAAAATATTTCTCATTGACTACAGTGAGCTTACTTATTTTTCCGTGATTACTTTGACATAAATTAGTGAGCAGTATAACTGTCACTATAAAATAAATTGTGGGGGGGGTACTATTTCATGCTACGCAAGACACCTTTGACCAGAGTATGTGTCATATATTGAAACCATACAAAATTATTTATTGTACTCATAGTACAGCAGCAAGCAAAATCTGGCAGATGTCAACGAAATTCTAATCAAATTTTAATCTTCCATAACTCCGAAAAAATTAAGTTACACCATTTTAAGTTTGTTTTCAATGGATCTCGATTAGATCTATCGATTGATACCAAATTTTTTGCGTCTTGAATGAAAAGTGACTTTAAAAAGTCACTGCTTGGTGGTGGCGAAACACCTATCTGAGGAGGTCGAAACCCCCAAGTGCCGCAACTCGAGTGTGTGCTTGAAACTTTGTTCTTCTATCTCTCTAACTCAAGGCATTCGAAAGTTGCGCGAAAACCGGTCGTTTTTTGTTTGAGTACGGCGGAGAAAATATCCGTTTAAAAATAGATCTGGTGAGCCATAAATATTTTCCGGTGCATTGTAGATTAAGAACCACGAATACCAGATAGGCGGTACTTGTATAAAACGCGAAAATTCGCCCTGAGTTCAGTATATTTGATTTTTTTTATTGAGAACGGTTGAAAAGCCGATATGACCAGAGCCAATTCGGTTTGCATCATTCTCGTTTTATTATGTTTGACTGCAACGGTCGCCTATGGAGCATTAACTTTGGGTGATTTTTTTAATTTTTAAAAAAATCTAATGGAGAACGGATTCTCTTAATTGATTGTGAATTGCGTCGCAGTGGAATGGTCTGAGTACGATATGGAGCAATTTCAATTTTAGCTAAGTCGTGCAGATGTCACTGAAGGCCAAGTGGAAAAGTCTTGGGATGAAAATTCGTAAATCATATGTAGTTGCTGAACACTGCTTGAATCAGGCATCACAGATGGTAGGTTGATTTCTTGCAAGTCATGCATAGGTATACTGGCCTCACGAAAAATTTCGTTTGAGTCATTCATCTACCATATAATTGACTTCCATATGTTTTCAGTCAATACTTTAAAATTCCATACTTAATGTAAAAATGGAAAACTTTCTAAAGTCTAAAAAACTTGAGAATTTATTGGGTATGGCAATCTGCCGGATTTTACATGGCGTCAATAGGCATCCGCGGGTTAAAATCCCCCAACACACCTCAACATATGTCGCCAAAACTAAGTCCATATTAAGGAGGAAATTTTACCCATTGCATTTTCTGGTACACAGAGCAATGTAACTTGATGAAAGTTTAGAACTCACAGATCGAAAAAGACGCAAACGTAGGTCTTAATCGCAGTTTGATTTTATTAGCACCCTATTATCGAATGCAAGTTATCACATTTCATATATTTCTTACAGTCTGTTCTCGACAAAATGCTTGTAACCTGGAAAATGACGACTAAAATTAATACTTCTGTTAAAATATTTTAAACAGAGTTTTCACTCTAGAATTTTTCACTGGAAAAATTGTTGAAGGTTGGTTGAGTATGCTCACAAAGTTTTAGTCCTATGCGGCATATGGTTTATCAGAAAGTAATTAGACTATGAAATACTCCTTGCTTTTCGGTTTTATTATTTGCGTGCATTTCAAGTAAACCAGACTTCAGAATTAATTTTTTAAGCACACGTATGCGAGCCTCTGCATGAGGAAAAGACGTTAGTGTAGGTCATTATGAGTTATTCAACAAACTCTAATTGATGCATAACAAGATCACGCCTGATCCCAATATCACATCTTTCGACAAGCGATCAGAAGAAGAGTCGTTGGAACTTCACTTTATTCAACAAATAAGAAATTAGCTTCAGTGAATATTCTGCATGGATATTCAATAAGAAAAACTGTTATATTTACTGTAGACATCGAATGAAGCGATTTTTTACATGAAGAGCTCATCTTCGATATATCAATTGTTTAAATTTACAAACTAGACTGTCCGAAATTTAACTTCACGGAAAATCCAATTAGATAACAAAACATCAGGAAGATCCGTAATGCTGTTGTGAATTCTTAAATTTGACAAGAAGTCACAATAAATTTTGTCGAATATCCCTTCAGGCAACTTTTATGACTTTTATTTTGTGACCATAGATTTGCAAAAGGAATATGGAAGAAAATGCGTTTGTGGCTGTTTTTCTTAAAGAAAAACTTTACTTAATTTTAGAAAGACTGTGACCCTGGAAGACTCGTTTTTTGCACATTGTGGCATTTTGTTTATTATTTACTTCAAAACAAAAATAACAAATGACTTCTACAAATGAACGAAAGAAGCCTATGAAAACGTTTCCATGATCATTACATCAAAGCCGACAGAGACATCAGTAATTAAAACTGCGCGATTAATGAAAAATAGCATCTGCCTTGACCGGCCGCTATACAAACGATGATTGTGAGATTTTTTATACAGATTCCAAGTGCCTGGGGCAAGTTTTCAAAGAGAAAAAGTCGTGCGGTGGATGCATCGAACCGTTCAAAAAAGACAAAGTCGATCCAAACAAACCGCAATGCGTGTGTTATTACAGAGGAGCTTGCAAGAAGTTGGGAGAATGCACAAAACCGTGTTAATAGAATAGAAATAGAAATATGCGTCTTCCTGATTTCATACTTCAAAATAAAAATTAAAGCTATAGATTCCGGTCTTTTGCGTTTGATAGCAAAATTATTTTTTGTGACATATATTGGAATTACATACATTTTCGAAATTCACAAGCTATTTGGTACGGCTTATAGCGAAACAACTCACTCTTGTAGTTTTTCATTTTCGGCAGATTCCAGAAAAATTGACAAATACGAAAAACACTAATGAAGACTTAAATTATGAATAATTGATGTTAATTAGTTTCGAACGAATTCCGGATCCTTCTGCAATTCTCAGCTCCATGATCAAAAAACATCGAAAATCTTACAGAAATCTGCAAGCTTTCCTAGACACTGAGTATGATTCGCAAAATTACGGATTGTAGCTTTGTAACCGCGCATTTACTGCTTAATATTTTGTGAGTTTTCATTGACTGCTAAACGTATTGCAGTAGTCGAATAAATAAGTCAAAAGTAACATTAAAATACCGAATGTTTGCTTTTATTGTGTACAGTTCGTGGTATATTTTTTTACTAAATGTTTCTGAGATGATAACTGATACAAATATGCGATGACTAGAAGATCCTTTAATTGTAGAGTTTTTTACTCAGAAAATTTCTGAGTGTTAGATGAGTGTTGTCACAAAGTTTCAGTTCCATATGACGAAGGGCTTAGCAGAAAATGCAGAAAATATAGCATAGTACTTGGTTTCCGGATCCATTATCCGGATCCAATATATACATACATTTTAAGAAAAACAGACTATAGGTATTAAATTTTTCGACGAGAAACTAGAGTCAACTGGCTATCTGACGAACAAAAATTCAGAGTTGCGACTTGAACGCCTGAGGAACCATAAATTTTGAGGCGGATCATTTTTTGGACTACACTGTGAGCAGTGAGTGATCCATCCTTTATTCCTAGCCCACTCTAACTCATATTGACCTTCTTTCTTCGGGAGTTCCCGCATTAGTCTCCTAGTACGTGAAAAGTCGAAGATGTTGGTTTTAAGAATGCACGCGTGACAAATCGCATCCGGTTCATGTAAATTGTGAGAGACGACAAAAATAGAATCAACGACTCAAGTCTGTTGATGGAAATTTTCTCCATCAAACTTTATTCGTGGGAGCCAAATAACGTGGGACGCATATACAAATTTTTGATGCAATATCATGTGATTCGAACCTTCGATTTAGTACTTCACTCGCTCAAGTCAACCCTTTTAGGCAACCATATTTTATCCCTGCAAAAAAATGATATAAACACGAACTTCTTTCCACACCCACGAGAACGTTTGTATCTACGCACCACACCATTTAGGCTTTTTGCATGGATTTAATTATACCCCTGAGCATCCGTTTGTGACGTAAATGTTGATCTAACCTTGTGGGCTCAAAATTTTTCGGTTTAAAAACTATTGTTGAGTATTTCAGTTGTGAGAAATAAACATCATTTTTCGAAATGAATCGCTGCTTGTGCATTATTTCTGTGGGTTTATTCATCTTAAGCTTAACGCTAACAACTGCGGCTCAAGGTACGTGCATAGAAATGCCTTATGATGAGACATCCTAGAAATGGCCCCACCTTACTCATCCCCAATTTGAATCTATGTTCTAACGGCCCGCCTGGTAAGTATTGCTGGCTGACAGATATTCAAAACTCGGATGCACGACGTCTAGACGTCGGCATAAATTAGGCTATCATCTGATGAATTCCAAATACACATCAGACATGATTCCTAGCTAGCAATGAATTCTCACGTTGAACATACCAATAATTACTTACCATGAGTTTTCTTTACAAAAAAAATTATGGATAGTCAGCAGGGCATTCGAATGCTTGCTATATCCCATTTCTTTTGAAATGGTCGAAGCAGCCAGGTCGCGGCCAAAATTTTATCCAAAATTATGGAATGCTTCTTAACTCTATTAAATAAATTTTTCTTTCGAGATACAGACTCTTTGGTGATCGCTCTTTTCAACCATTGCAAGATTATCGAGATTAATTTCCTTATCTCTAGTTAGGTTGCGTTTGCCTGAACTCCAGACTCTGCATCGATCACCTCAAAATGAATGGAGTATAGTACAGTATGGTAGGAACTGTGCTCTTTTTTCACATGAGTCTCGGAACGCAAAAAAAGTTCAAACCACTTGCGAACAAGGTCGCCTTTTTTCGCAGACTAACTGTGGCTATCTATATGGCCATACCACACAAGATTCAAATTTTATGATCTGCTGAGTCAGAATTTCGCTGCAGTCGGAAACTTATATTCGAAATTCGATTAACAATATAGGAAACTGACATTTCTCGGACTGAATTTAAATTTTTGCATCTGAACCTATGATTTGGTGAAAAAACACAGATTCATGTTCGCCCGGAGACCCATCACTGAAATTACAGTAGCAAATTTCCTAAAGAACTCTTCTTGATTCTTTTTCAATTCCTTAATTCATCTCACTGGCGATTCTCTACCCTGATTTTTTTCTAAGTGCGTATGTCCTACTGGACAGAATAGTTGCCACCGGTGTGTACAAGAATTTGTTGGGTTTTCACTACATCCAGGAAGTGTTGGACCACACCCAGATAGATGTTCGAGTCCATCCAAATAGTGAATTTTCGAGGCGAGAAGAAATTTCCTCTCCCAGAGCACGAAAAATAGGGTATCAATTCAAAGAACTCATTGAAATCTACTCAAAAAAATGTTTTTAAATAATGCAACTCTAACGAGTTACGGCCGGTTGACACTTGGTTAAAATCCAATAGTCTCGATGTATCTTTGTAACACAGATCAAATAGGTAAGAATTCCCGTATTCGGCCAAATGTAGCTCTGCTTGTCTGGTTTAACTCTCTCAGGTTTAAGAGCTGGCTATTCATATTAATAAATCATGAAACAAACGAAACGTTATATCCCCAAATTTACTGAACATCATTTTTTAGATTCAAAATGTCGAGGTCAAATATTCAAAAATAAATCGTCATGTGGTGGTTGCATCGAACCGTTCAAAAAAGACCCCGTTGATCCGGACAAACCGCAATGTGTTTGCTATTATAGAGGCGCGTGTAAGAAATTGGGCGATTGTGAAAAACCATGTTAAACACCTTTGATCACGCCGTTCATGTGTTATACTTTGCTAAACATCAAAAATATCATGATGTAGTTTACTGTATTTTATTCGGGACATTAAAAATTCCCTCAAACTAATAACGGTCTCGAATTTTCTATGCGTATTTTGAGAGTTAAAGCAGATTTCTTCAAGGCAAACGGAGTTATTATTACTATCTGAATTATTATTAATCTAAAATGGCTTTGTTTTGAATGCGCTCCTGATTTTTATGAGGACATTTTCATGTTTTAAATGGAAAAAGGTTTATGGAGCTCGCTTCAAACCAAGACTGACTTGTTGATTCGTGGAATCAGAGCAATTACGAAGAGGCAGTAAGATGAGATACAGCCAGGATTCGATGATTATGTAAGGAGTTTCAACAGAGATTCCGGTGTCTGAAATGAGACAAAAAACCATCAAAAATTGAGATAAACGAGTCCTTTATGATATGCGCTTTGTCAAGATAACTTACAAGTATGAAATAGTATTTGCTTTGTGCTTTTAATATCTGAAGCATTTCAAAAACATATTGCAATGAATTGATTTATTGAATTAATCATGCTTGAATATATAATGCGGACTATATTTAAAATGTGAATATTTCCAAATTGAATTAATCCAAACAGTGTTATAAAGCGTAGTTTTTTTCAATATTAAAATAACCACTTTCGAACATAATTTGGTGTAAGAAAAGTGCAGTGACGAGGGAAGACTGCCAGATGTAGATTCTGAAATTGCACAACTTATAGGTCAGTGATAGCGTTTATATTCATTTGGATTTAGACTGAGTTAGTAGCCGAATATGTATTTTATATAGTGTAATAAGTAAAACAGTATCTTTCATGAGTCCATCATATTCGGAAGCAGTGCTAAAGTAGATTGTCAACATATACGAACCTATTTGATATCGGTAACCCTATAATTTTTCCACATGTTTGTACATTTGTTCAGTTCCCATGACCATAGGTGTGGAAGGACTTTCCATTCTTTTGAACACTGATGCAAATTTTAGTATAAGGCTCATGGCCAAAAATTACTACAGTACATGTGGATTAAGTTATATAACATGCTTGATTTAAAATTTTTACCCTCAGATCTTACCTGATGTAACATTGACTGATGTCACCTCGTTTTTTTTTGTACCTGGTGCACTCTTTTTATCACTTTTGTGGGAAATATCGGAATCAAATCTTAGTTTGCGATGATTTTTCCAATATAATTGAGCAAATTTATTGATTTTACAGTTAGCAACCAAAAATTTATCTGTGCAACCAAAATTTTCCCCCAAGTTGCACATTGCAGCCATACCTGTAAGAGGTCTGACCAGTTGCGGGGGGTAAACCCGAAATTTTGGGGGAAGGGGTCGAAAAAAGTCGAAATTGTCCCAAAAAGGGCTCTTTTTTGCCAATTTTTTTCTAATTTTTTCAAGTCTGGTGTGGGGGTTGGGTATGGTTGTAAAGTTGTGGGGTTCCTCCTCCAGCCGTCCCCCAATTACAGGTATGATTGCAGCCTCGCCTGTGCAAAAAAACCCTGCTTCCACCAACGTTTTCTTGACACGATTAAATTTAGGATGGCACAAAAAATTGTGATCGTTCATTGGCGCAATTTTTTTACTGGTCAAAGGCTATATTTCCTTCAATTTTTATGCATTTTAATGGTTCAAAACGCAACGACTTTCTGGCGCTTTACACTCCAGTCAGTCAATTTACTATTTACTCTGTTGTATTTGAGGATACAATTTATGTTATAGCAGACTCGTGAATATCACAGTGAATAGTGCCGACACCATCTCCTTTCACACTCCTATTTCCATTCGTAGCAAACGTAAAAACTTCTTAGGAACCAGTAATTGTGCTTGTGCAACAAAAAAACATGTTTTCAGTTCAACTTCCAAAATCTGCTTTTGAAACACTCTCAGATCAAAATGCCTAAAGAACTAGTTCCATTGCCCAGCGCCATTCTTATATCCACATCCCACCCAGTTTCTCGGTCATAGATATATCATCCGAAAGATAAATTTGAATAATTAGTGGGCCTAGATCATAATTAACGACCATTTAGCTCCAGGCGCGTTTCTCCGGGATGTTTATTGTTGCTTGGAGTCAGTGTGGGCGTTTATTTTAAGATAAACATGACTGGATCTAGCATGTCCTTTTAACCAGAAGATTTGCTTTCGTAAGAAATTTTTAATCGTATACCTTGAAGTGTAGTTCATCAAAATGGCATGGTACAAAATTTTCATAATCGCAACGATAATGTTTACTGCGTGCATAATTAATAGTCGAGCATCGGTTATTATGGGTAAGTATATTGGATACTGTTTTCACCAAGAAATAGACGAAAGTTTTGACCTGTTTTTTGGTCTTTGGTGCTGGCCGAATATCTGTATATAATAGATGTTACTGTTTATCTCAAAATTTCCGATCAAACGATATCCAACATGTTCTACACATGAATATCTGCTGCGCAAATCAAATTTAACTTTTACACGAAAAACGATATTTGCAATACCCAGAAAATTTTTCTCGTGATATGTACTTCATTGTCAAGACCTTTCTTCCAAACAGTAAAGATGAATTAAAAGTTCGATTTAAAATGTTGCAATTGTAATTTTGTCAAAAAAAATGAAAAAAGTATGGATGCCTTCAAAAAAGTATGGACGCCCTTAGCTTGTCAATTTTGTCTCCAGAATCGAAGTGCAATGGTCAAGAGTTCAAGAATAAGAAGTCGTGTGGTGGGTGTATGGAACCGTACAAGAAAGACAAAGAAAATCCCGACACGCCACAATGTGTTTGCTATTACGGTGGAGTTTGTAGGAAGCTTGGAACTTGCGAAAAACCTTGTTGATAATAATATAAAATGGTGACTCAATTTTTGTGGGCATATTATTTAAGATGATTAAACTTAAAACAGGATGGTACCTCAACATATTAGAACAAAGTGTTCGGATTTTGTTTGTCAGATAGCTTATCTGGTTAAGTTTATCGTCTCAAACTTTAACTTTACTCATTTATAGCTGTCAGATGGTCAATTCCCCCGACCTTTGATCCTTTATTTATTATCATTTCATTTCTAAAGTTCTTTGTTGCTAAAGCAGGTTCACTTCTCATTAGGTAAACAAATCTTTCAAAACGGTTTGTGCTATACTATTTTTGGCATCAAAAACGAAAAATGGACAAGAATGTTTTGCATAATGTTGTACAGTTAGCGCTTGACACGGTTTGCCATTTTTTATTCATTCGGAAAATTTATTTTTCATTTGGCGTCTCTGATACATTATCATTTTACGATTAGTATTGTGGCGTCCTACGCTGACTGCATTTACTCTCAAAGTTCCTTTTTGGTATTAGTGTGTGGTCTGTTGGACATTGTTTGTTGTCCACCAGTGTGATTTCCTTTTGGTCAAATTTTCTGCTTTAATTTCTTGGTAGGAGAATGTAGGAGGCTTGAGGCCTTGTTTCTGGGTGTCTGTTGCTCTCGGCGCTGACCTTGGTGTTTGGTCCATTGTGGCATTCTTTTGTATTTTCTAACCTGTATTGCGTTTTGTTTAATAATAATCGTCTCATTTCACAACCGTTTCTGAGTAGGCACTGCCTCTTATCTCTGTATCGCCTAGTTAGCATTAGGGGTAGAATTAAGTGAGGGATCTCCCGAGAACTGAAGCCAGATAGCCAGGGTATACGTGCCACCACATTTACAACATAGCGAAGCATCATAAAACCAACTTATATCCAGAAATTTCATTACAAATTAGATTCACCTGCTATCAGACTTTGATAAACGGTTAAGAGCCACGAGAGTTAGAGGACATCTTGGTGAAGCCAAATCTCCAATCAAAACTGGAAAATTCTGGGTTAGGTGCGACCATCCCAAACATACATGTGATTGGGGAGAAGTGCCATAGGAATCCCACTAGAAATTGTCGGCCATGTGGCTAGCCGTTGGATGATTCCTCCACAGGATTTGCCAGTCATATAGCTAGCTAAATGGTCCTCATAGGGACCTCCATACTTTTGGTAAAAAATACTGAAAATCGTCAATTTTTTCATGAGCAAAAAGTGTCAAAAATGTAAATGTCCTTGGCGCTCCACGCCAGGAATACAATTTTGACGACTTTTTTAGCAAAAAGTTGCTATTTTTAAACCATTTTTTGCACTTTTTTGATGAAAAAATCGATTTTTTTTTCTTCTGGGACCCCAAAAATTTTGGGCAATTGCTGACCCTCTACCCCAAAAATTTGACTTGAACCCCCCAGACCTCGGTGCTCCGTTACATGTATGATCTCAACTAGATATCAGTTGCATAAAAAGCTTGCAGAGGTAAACGTACAAGCTACAAGTTACTACAAGTTGCACATGAACGTTTTGACAAGCCACGGGTAAAAATCTACGTGCTCGAGCAGATTATTTGGAACCAAATCTACATGTTCGAGCAGATTATTTAATATCGAGCGTGGGCACGGAAAAATGGTGAGGGCACGGAAAAAACAGAAACAGCTTTTTTCATGTTCAGCTTGTATAGTCTGTTTTTTAATAAAATGCTCATATATTGAAAATGACCAAAGATGGTTTACCAGAAAAACCTTATAAAAATGGGATACTACCTGCTTTTCACCTTCACTATTCAGAAGCATTTCAAGAATAACTCATTATGGTAACTTGTATAGCTTCAAATTGCAAATTTATATAATTTCCAACATGTTAGACTGTTGAGAACGTTAATCGTGCTGATGTAAGGTGTATGTGAACAGGCAATATTTTCAAGCAAGAGGACACCTTTTCTACAAGAACAACATCTACTACATTAATAATTAGATCCCGGATCTTTATGTGCTGCACTTAAGCATATACTACAGCACATTTTTGAACAATTTTTAGGTATTTGCACATATTTTCGCCTTTTGCACATTTTTGCACATTTTACATATTTTTATGATTCAAGTTGTAATTTTCAACTTTTTACATGAAAAATACTGTAATAATGATTTTTTCAAACATTTAATTTTCGTTTAAGATCTTTTTTATTGTTTGTACCTACGTTAGACAACATTTGTAATCAAATAATGTTCAAATTTCGCGGAAAACTGTCATTACAAATCTTGTTAAATTTTTTGCTGTCAATGAAATTGTAACTGATGGACAAGTAGCTAAATGTAATACACGTGATTCAGTGATCATAGTTGATGAAAAACGTCAAAGACACTGCTGCAACAACACATTTAATCCCTTAAGAACAAGGCTGCTATCAAACGACAGAAGAAAGTACCTTCTTCTATTTTAACTGATCGTTATCAAAGTCTTACAATTATTGTAAATATTGAAATGTTAAATGTGATTCATTTTAATAATGCCAGTGAAGAAAATTTGTAATGCCTATTTGGCTTTCGAGCTATATAACTATATGTTTTTTGGCAAAAACTTTCTGCACACTTTCTTCCATTTTATTGCGCATAAACATCCGGGCTCTACTTATAATCATACTTCACGCTTAACGGACTCCTGAGTATTGCTTCAGCTCTAGTTCTTAGTCAATTTTCGGGCAGGTAGTTTTTTTAGGCAGGTAGACTAATTTCGAATTCATGAACTTGAAAAAGTAACATAATATCCAAGGGGGCAGAATGTGTGAACGAGCATAAAAATCGCTTCACACTTGAAGCAATAGGGGCCTCTTGTACAGTCACAACTATTTAAGGGCTCCATGTAATTCATAACTTCAAATCATTGGCTCAATGTCGATTAAGGTAATCATGTCGACTGCAGCGCAGCAAAAATGGGCAATTTCGAAGAGGTGTTTACTGTGGCAAATATAGATCCTAAAAGAACAAGGTTTACACTGCTTGGTATTTGCCTCATGTGTACAGCATGAAAAAATCAAATCAACACGTGTAATAAGGCCTAGATTTAACAAGCAATAGATAAGCGACAGATTCTCGAAAAACTGTCTCGATCATGTCCACAAATAATTCAAAATGAGTATATGACCATCGGAAATCAAATGATCCATTATTTGCGGTGTGTCGAACGGTTCGAATTTACACCAAAGAATGGTGTTCAGATACATCTGAAAAATAAAACTCGGTTACTTCGGCATTCAGCTGGACATTATCTATTATACTAAATATAACGGTTTAATGCTCAAAGTGCACACGCTTTTATTATCTTCTTCATGATTAATTTTTAACATGCTATTTCCGTATTTTTGTTGAATTCGTCATGCAGGGCCATAACCCAGCTACTCCGGAACTGAAAATTTCCTATAAATTTGACAGTGAACAGTGATCTCAGTCAAGTTTAAACAGCGATTCCACCTAAGCCTGATTATGATAACCAACGATGCATACGCTGTAGTGTTTGTACATCTACATCTCCTGAAAATTCATCTCCTGAAATATTCACTGACACAAAATTGGAATTCCAAGAAAATTCTAGGACTCAAAGAATGTAAACGACACCAAATTTGTTTGCACAGGCAGCAGCAAGAAAAAATCGTGTGACGTTAAGCAAATTTTAACCATTCATAATTCAACCTAAAGTGGAGACTAATTATTTCAAATAATATGTTGGAAAAAGACTCAACTAGATCTATCCAATGACTCAATGTTTGGCGCTTTGAAAAAAATTCCTGTTCGCTCTGAAAAGTCACAATATAGGTAGGTTCCAAGACTTATCTGGATGAAGTTAAACTGTCAGAGGGTCAATTCCTGTGATCTTTGGCCGTGCGACAAATCGCTTTTCATTTCTGAAGGTCTTTGTGGACTTGTGGAAAGATATTTAGTTTTGCATTTTCGTAATTTGTGTTTGTTTGTACTATTTTTGGTTCAAAATAATTTGTTTCTTTTGCGTATTTTGCATAGAAATTCGCAAAAGTATTGTCGGGCAGTTTCGGCTACTTTATGATTACTCGTAGGATTAGTTGTGTCCCGATACATCGACTGTCTTGTTACCCAAACCGTCCCGTTACCTCGACTAATGTGCAAAACTTCCATTACATCGGTCAATGAATTTTTTTATGAAAAATAAAATCATTTTTCCTCTATCCTGTTACCTCGACTGCATTACGTATATTATTCATTCGACTTTGACGTTGGATAAATTTAAATTTTTTTGTGGTATTATTATCATTCTGCATTTATTGCCATGATTTATCAACAAAATCTAACTTATGTGTGAGAGCATCATGAACTGATTAACTTCAGGATTGCTGATTATTCGAATATTTTTGACCTTTTCTTCTTTTTTTGTCCCTGACTTTATCACAATTTCTACACTAATAGCAATCAGTAGTTGATCAATCAGTTAATCTAAGATTAATTTCTCTGGAAAAAGTATATTTTTTGGACGATTCGTACTTTCGCATTTTATTCTGTATTTTGTATGGGCAAACGTTGCTTGACCATAATCCTCCATTTGTGAAAAAATTCAAGTACGACCTTTTGGTCAGTTCACAAGAAATACGAACAATCAGACGTAATTTTTTACCAAATATTGATGTGTTTGAGGGAAGCCCATGGGGAAATGATTCCTTTAATAAATTTCACTTTGTAATTTTTCGTGACGTCACAACTTAGTTGAGGTAACGGAACAGTCGCAGTAATATGATTTTCAATGTTTTCATATACTGCATTCGTCGAGAAAACGGGACAGTCGAGGTAATGGGAAATAATCGTAGGATTACTTACATCGTTGGTTTAGTCATGGGCCTTCATTCTTATTTGTCCACAAATGAGCCTTACTTTGCATAGATTTAATGCATCTTTGTAATTTCAACGATTGTGGCCACTTGGTGATTTGCGTTTATTTTTCATATTTTTTGACAATATATCTAGCCAGAAGATTTGAACTTTATGGTCGAAGGATTGGAGCAGTTGAAGTATACCCATTGGATTCCGCACTAGCTATTTCACGTGTTACAGGATCCATAGTTTGTCAGGGGTGAAAACTAGTTGTTCATCAACTCCAAAAGCTACAAAAAACACTTCATGGTGAATTCGAACACCCGTGCCACCGAGGTGAAGTCATAATTTTCAAATCCCAGTTAGTTCTAGCTAGTGCATCTTTTAGTATGTTTGTGTCATTAATGGACACCAAGTTCGAGCGAACTCTCCATTGTGACTAGTTTTATGCAAATTTTAGTGTAATTTAGGAATATTCAGAAAAAAGACTCGTGCAACGTGACGTAGCCTAAAACCGATCACTTAATGCATTATGAAAGTTGCATATCACGATGTCCTCAAAAGCTGAGCAAGGGCTCCAAAATGGTTTTTGAAGTAATCGGCACAGCTGATTTCACTTTTTTGCTATGATGTACCAAAACGGAAAAATTATAATCAGGTCTCTCGACCTTTTGCCCATAAAGCAGACTGGTTACTTTTTGTTTTAACTGCAGCGGATGAATAGCGCATTAAATCTGCTAACAGTGAACTGACCGTATGTCACGGATTGCACAAAAGGAATGCATCGCGACTATACTATTTTCTTTTGAGGGTGTTAGAGGTCGTCAATGGTATACACCCAAATGAACGTACCTGGAGTAACGGACAAATGAGGCTCTGTTAGGGGCTTAAACTATCAACCTACTGCTCACAATGTGTATGTAAAAAGCATATCACAAATCCGGTTGTTTCAGTAACATTGGTTCCAGTTAGTGATCGACCGGAGCTCCGGCTCCAGCTCCAGCCTCCAGCAAATCCGGCCAATTTTCTGACGTCCAGATTCCAGGTTAAAGGTACTCTCTAAAGCGTCCGGAGGCTGGAGGTTTTTATCAGGTTCATTCTGATATAATAAATAATTAATCACTTATTTGTTTTACTGTAAAATAAAATTTTCAATAAATATACTTTTTGATGTTGATTAAAATACATCTCCACTTCTTTTATATCATTTAGATAATGACTAGTTTATTAGAAAATGCCCCGATGGGGCAGAAAAAAGGAGAATATACTTGCTTCGACAGTTGCCATAGTAGAAAAAGAAGTGGACTAGATTTTTGAGAACTTGGGCCAAAGTTGGAAAAAATTCACTTATTTTATATTGGATTTTCATTCTTTCTCAAAAAAATTGCCTATGTCTGTGAAAAAGTATATTCTGCAGCTGAGTGCATTTTGTCCTTCAGCTGGCATCAACTACAATAACATTTTTCTATATGAAAATTATATACACCTGACTTCAAGTGTAAAGAAATGGTAAACCGATAGCATTCAATTTCCCGACCAATTCAAAACTCCTGCCTTTCACACTGGCTACAAAAATAGTGAGGGAGGCATATTGTAGTCATTTTCAGGACTATAAAGGAACCTGAAGTTCGTTGCACTAACCCAACACCTCAACATCGGGATTAAATTGATGATCCTGAGTTCAAGCTATTCACAATGTCCAAATTGTTTTCGTCCAATGCACAAATCATAATCACTTCAGGATTAAATAAAACTGAGGTTTAAGTTCGGGTTTGGGAATTGCAGAAATTTTTATATTTATTTGCTTTAGAGATAAGAAAATTATGCGAAAATTTTAGTGCAACCCGACAGCTCGAGCTGGGGATGATCTCGACATTGAGCTCATTATGATCCAGATGACATTCAAATTACACCGAACTTGAGATAAAACCGAGTGGCCTTTTTGTTCGAGATTACCTTGAGCTTGAGCTCAGACCCCTTTAGTGCAACTGGGATTTGGTTGCACTGATTGGGCACCGATCTGTAAATGGGAGAACAGGGTAAAGCATACAAGAATGCACCTGATTCAGCCATGCCTATATTAAGAGTGTGCGTGAAATCCCGTACCCGGTTCTCCCCGACTCTACTCGCACTCCCACGCCAACAGTACGACTTTTTTGAAAGCAGGATACGAGTGACAGGGATGGGTGAAATTATTTCCCGTCTGTTATCCCGCAAAAAGCTTGTGCTCTTTCTGCAAATTACAGTTTAAATACAGAAACTGTGAATGATGCTATTTTGTTCAATAGTTAAATAGAAGAGAATAAATTTGTTTGTAGCTTGTAATCAGTAGAACTAACCGAGTGGATTCTATACGATATGTTATATAAAATGAGTGAATGAAACGTATTTTGCACAATCAATTTAGTTCTTAGAAGACTTTGTGCTGTAGCTCTTTTTTTTCTAAAAAAGCTGAATGGGATTTTATGTGTCACTGTCCCTCAGTTGATTCCTTTCGTTCACACCAAATTCAGTAAAAATGTTTAACACAATTGGAAGCAAACATGTGTGAGAGGGGACATGGGGATATAAACTTCCACAAGGATTTTGAAACTGAAAAATTTGTTATGTAAACAATTTTTTGGTCAACTTTTTTTGAATTTTTGGTCTCACAAAATGCTAAAACACCAAGGTCCACGCCTGTACCCACCTAAAAATTTCAGAGATGCACATGCTTGGTAGGAAAGTGTGTTGATGCACTCAGCTGCAGAATATACTTTTTCACAGACATAGACAATTTTTTTGAGAAAGAATGAAAATCCAATATAAACGAAGTGAATTTTTTCCAACTTTGACCCAAGTTCTCGAAAATCTGGTCCACTTCTTTTTCTACTATGGCAACTGTCGAAGCAAGTATATTCCCCTTTTTTCTGCCCCATCGGGGCATTTTCTAATAAACTAGTTCACCTCTTTTTAGTGGGCCTATGCACGAAAACCTTCATAGAAGCACATTGAAGTTTTAAATTTGGTCATCTTCACGTCAAAAAAACAATAAAAAATTATCTTCAAGCTACGAATTCTCACTTCTGGCAAAAGTAAAAGATGTGTAAACTGCATAGTACTTAAAAAACATTGTAAACAGACTGAAAAATGACCATACCTATTGAATTCCTCATGGTCTAGAATCTTTCAACCCAAAAAATCGCAGAAATACCTTTGTTTACACTAGATATGAATTAGTGTGTAAAGTGATCACATTCATTAAATTCTCAGTGATCGAAAACCCCTCCCGAAGAAAATTTTTTCGCATAAAGTGATCGCATTCATTAAATTCCCGATGGTCGAAAACCCCTTCCACAAAAAAATTACGAAAATAGGCTTGGTTAAATCCAGAATAATTTTTTTGTGTTAAGTGACGCATCCATTAAATTCACCACAGTCGAAAACCCCTTCCATAGAAAATCACAAAAAAAACTTGTTTACACCCCAGATAGATTTTCGTGTAAAATGACGTATCCATTGAATTTTCCGCAGTCGAAAACCCCTTCCACAATAAATAACGAAAATACACTTGTTTACACCCGGAATAGTTTTATATGTAAGATGATCGCATTCATCAAATTCCCCATGGTCGAAAACCCCTTCGACTGAAAAATCTCGAAAATATGCTTGTTTACTGACGGGATAATTTTTTGTGTAAAGTGATCACATTCATGGAATTCATTGTGGTCGAAAATCCCCTCCACAAGAAAATTACGGCAATACGCATGTTTGCACCCTGGATAACTTTTTTGTGTAAAGTGGAGCATATATTTGAATTCCCCGCAGTCAAAAACCCCTTCCATAGAAAATCACAAAAATACGCTTGTTTACACCCGGGATAGTTCTTTTATGTAAGATGATCACATTCATCAAATTCCCCGTGGTCGAAAACCCCTTCTACTGAAAAATCACGAAAATACGCTTGTTTACACATTGGATAATTTTTTGTGTAAAGTGACCACATCTATTGAATCCCCGCGTTCGAAAACTCCCTCCACTGAAAAATCACGGAAATACGCTTGTTTACTCACGGGATAATTTTTTGTGTAAAGTGATCACATTCATGGAATTCATTGTGGTCGAAAATCCCCTCCGCAAAAAAATTACGGCAATACACATGTTTACACCCTGTATAACATTTTTGTGTAAAGTGAAGCATCCATCGAATTCCCCGCAATCAAAAACCTCTTCCATAGAAAATTACAAAAATAGGCTTGTTTACACCCGGGATAGTTCTTTTATGTAAGATGATAACATTCATCAAATTCCCCATGGTCGAAAACCCCTTCCACTGAAAAATCACGAAAATACGCTTGTTTACTCACGGAATAATTTTTTGTGTAAAGTGATCACATTTATGGAATTCCTCGTGGTCGAAAACCTCTTCCAGCAAAAAATCACGAAAATACGCTTGTTTACACATTGGATAATTTTTTGTGTAAAGTGACCATATCTATTGAATCCCCGCGGTCGAAAACTCCCTCCACTGAAAAATTACGGAAATACGCTTGTTTACACCAATGATAATTTTTTGTGTAAAGTGACCACGTCCATCAAATTCCCAATGGTCGAAAACCCTGGCAGTCCAAAAATCCCAATAAGGCTACAGGTTCAATTGAAACTGCAAAAAAATTAGTAGTGCGTTATGCTGCAAAAAATTATTTTTTGAACCCATAAGTATTATATAACAAAATTGGGGAATTTGGCGTTTTCCGGGACTTTGAACAACCATATAATTGAATTGAGGCCATATTTCAAAGAAAAAAAATTCGCATTTGAGATTACACCCCCAAGATGCTCAGGCCGAAGTTTGGAGGTTGGATATGGCACACCGATTGCTGGGCATGATGGAACTGGGGGGCCTTAAAAAGTGCGTTTTTTACCTGTTTTTGGGGCCCCACCGTGCACCACTTGCAGATAGAGGCGAAATGACAAAAGGCACCCCATAGTTTGCCCCTATGCCCGATATTATGCAAAAAACCCGAAGGTTCTAGCTCTTACCGTTTTGGCTCTAAGGGGAGGACATGAAATTTGGGGGCCAAGTATATTATAGGTTGACGCTGTCGCGCCACCTATGATTTGCGGAATCCAACAAAACTATAATTTGCTTCTCAGCTATGATGCTATTGATAAGTCAACCAGTGATTCAGAGAATGAACCAGACGGATCTAGAAATCAACTGACTTACGAAAAAGCAAAAGCCATGGTGTCAAGTTGCTTGGCTGAGCCACGAATCAGTATGGAGGAAAATTTATTGACATTTTAGCGAGTGAATATTTAGAAATTTCCTGAATTGTACAAAGTGAAGCATGCCTACCATGATACAAATTATCACTTAAATGGTTAAATAAGTTAAGTTTTAAGGCTACAATGCAATATTTATCAGCTCTGTTAGATCAGTGGCTAGTGAGCGGGAATTTAAAAGTGCTAGAACTGATGTGTGTAAGGTTAAAGCCGAAAAATGTTGTATTTTTGAAGTACAATTTTTGTGTGATTGGGTACAATTCCTTCACCTTGCCATGTTCTTCAACCAACTCACTTCCTATTGACCTGAGAAATGAAGCTGACAGCAGTAGCAGTCAAGGTGAAAGTAGTGATGATGAACTCAGTTCGTCTGGAAATGAATGATGCAGTTGAGAAAATAAAATATTGATGAAGTTCAAGTTCAGGTACCACATTTGTAGCACTATATTTTATTATACTTCCGGTCTCATCCGGCCTCCAGCCTCCGGCTCCGACCAGAGCCAGAGTTAAAAGTTCCTCCATCTGCGGCCTCCAGCCAGAGGTAAAATTGGACCTTCGGTTGATCACTAGTTCCAGTTATGAAAAATTTCGGTTTCCATTCTCAGTTCCGATTCCGTACCTCTAGGAACCGATTGGTCCTAATGTATAAGTATGGAATTGTACAAAATATTCTATTAGTGCTTGAACAGGTATGCACATAGATAGTTAATGATCTTTCATCAGCAAAGCCAACAGTCTTAATTTAATCGTTCCGCCTTTTGGATTCATTGCATTATGGTGTAGTACACTTAGACAATGGCGATCATTAGAATCATGGCCGTGCGCAAGGGGGGCGGGGGGCGCCCCCCCCCCCATTGAGGCAGTAACTCTAAACCGAAAAGATGCGTTTTGGTGGACTTTAAAAGGTCAAAATCTCAAAATTTTCCGGCGCGAGCGCCGGTCATGGGTATAATTATAGCTATATTCTATCAGGCGCTGCCGTTAGCATATCTACTTCGACATACTAATTAATGCTCAACAGTTTCTATGAATCAAGTTAGCTCGTTTCATTTTCTAATCGTTTACAGTCAATTATGTCGCCGAAAATAGAGATTTTTCATCAAGTCTCTCAATTTTTTCTCTCGATGATTGGAATTTTTTAAACGTTTGCAATCTGAACTTTTGCGTTTATTGAAGGTGGAAATTGAAGACATTACTCTAGAACGCGATTTCAAAACATTTGTTCACGAATTATCTGTTGGAGAGATTTTTCAGCGTTTTAGAATACAAAAACCCGAAAATTTTTCCGGCGCTGCGCGCCGGAATGGGACGCAAATTACGCTTCATCAGTCTGATTTTAATTCATTTCTCAACGTTATGAAGGTTCATTTTCCAGCGTTTTAGAAGGTGAAAATCAAAAAATTTTTCCGGCGCTTGGCGCCGGACAAAGAAAGTGTTTTAGAAAGTGAAAATCGAAAAATTTTTCCGGCGCTCCGCGCCGGACCATTCTATAGAACACCAATATATTCTTCATGAGCTCATTTTGACTAACATAACCAGAATTTTCTCAATTTTTTTCCTCATTTTTGCAGGTTTCTGACTACAAATACAACAAAATTCTTGGGTATGTCCCTAAAATGCATAAAAAAGCATCCGTAGCCACAATATAAGCGTTTTTAAAAATGTGGAAAATTTTTGGAAAATGAGGAAAAAAATTTTCCGGTTTCCGGAAAAAAAATTGTCCGGTTCTCATGTGGAAAAAATCTTCGAGGAAAAAAAAGGTGATGCACACAGTATATCCGCGTAAGATCAACATTTCATGGGGCTATTCATTGAAAGAATCTAGTCAGCCCCCCCCCCCATGAAAAAATCCTGCGCACGGCCCTGATTAGAATGTTAAATTTCAAATGGAGGCAAAATGAGCTGATATGCATTTCAGATGCATCTAGCAAATAGCCCTGTCGCCTGTATGATCTTGTTAAATCTTTGCATTTGATGATTCCACTCGTGTCAAATCGTAAGATAGAATGCGTCTTAGTCTATTTTGACTGGCTGTTTGCCTGAATTTGACTTTTAACCAGCTGAGTGAGATGAGAATCCTCTATATAATGATAAATGTATTCTTGAAGAGCACTGAATGTCACTTTTGTATGCTCCAGCCAAGACCAACAAATAAGTTAACAATAGTAAATCATGCACTCCGTGAATTTGTTCAAAAAAAGTAATTTTTCCACATATTTTCATGTTTGCCATCATTATCCGATAAAACCGCGTTTGAACGCCTTCTGGATAGTATAGTAATTGGTCATTGTCTATATGAAATATATTCTTCCGATGAAACATGGCAGGAAGCAAATCAAAACAAAAAATAATTGCTTCTGATTCGAGATCCAGTTTTAATAAAATTTGGAGATTCTATTCTGGTTTCGGTTACATGTGGCATGCTCAGTATGCGCTACCAACTACACCATATAAGGTTAATTTATCAAATGGGCTAGAAGTGGTGGTGAAAACGATTGGAACATTTGTCGGAATGTAATAATGTGATCCTGTACGCCGCCCATGTTTATGTCATTTACTCAAATCTACGTGTCCACTTGAGCAGAAATAGGAAGCATTGCGAAAGGTCTGAAGCATCGGCCTTCAGCCCACAGAGGTCAAAATATGCTAACTGAAGTCGGCTCGTCAAATTCAGTATAAGTGGCAGCGTGGCTTAGTGGAAAGCGCATTAAGTTTTTAGTTCTGTTATCAAAGCCAGCAAGAAAGGAAAAGTTTTCATTTTTCCTGCACCATGGAGTGTATTGCAGCTAAAACAGTTTAGAGAAGGCCGATTTTCTCAAGGAGGCTTAAGCTCCAGTTGAGCTGCAGCCTAAGCTGTAGTTTAACTCTATATGTTACACTATTGCTGCAGCTTAACTTTCTCGATATGTTTTGTGTGCATTAGTTGAGCTACAGCTGAGCTGCACCTTAACGGCAATAGTCTGACATATAGATTTAAGCTTCAAGCTGCAGCTCAGCTGGAGCTCAAGTCTCTTTGATGAAATCGGTCCCAGTAATACCGTACATGAAATCTTACCAATATTTCTTTGCCTTTATAAAATTCGAAAACTGCCAGTGCCGTAAATTCAGCTCTTACTGGAAAGTCGAATATCCTATCAGCGTACCATGCGTATGGATATTCGTGCATCACTTTATACCTGCCATCTGCTCGTTTAATCGCACATTCGAGCTGTAAGTAACAAATAGCATAACTTATCAGTCAACCAATCAAAGAGAGAACAACAAGAAGTAAAGGCAATCTCAAAAATTATTCATTCCTAGTTTGTTGTATTTTCAGCAGTGAATGTAGGGGATTAAGTCAGGTCAAAATAGTCAATGCAAAATAGTTCTGTAATTTTTAATTAACCCTCTGCGTATAATGCAGACGATATCAAATGCATTAACCAAGGCATGTGAATCACTTGGTAATTGAGATTTAGTCATGCTAGTGCTTGGGGAACGTACTACATGATGCACAAATGTTGCATCGTTGCAAACTCCTTTCCCTATCAGGGTATAGGGTCATTGCAATACGCCTAAATCTCAACATATCATGTGCTGCAGAAAAATGCATTCAGTGAGATAGAAGTTCAAAAAACTTTTGGCATAGGCTAGTAACTGCCTATCAAGGCATAGAGATGATTCAATAATTGTAATTAAGTTTGTGTGTGTGTGAGTGGACTATGTGATGAAAGCTTACACACTTATGCAACACCATTCACGTGTTAATTTTTCGACCACATTAGATCTAAGACTACAAACAACATCTTCATCCAACTGAGGATTTCGCCTGACAAATTTGATTTTTGTACCCAGATTTTTTCATATAACCATAGGGATTAATGGTTCCCCGTGGATTGTGGCTTTCGTCTCATTTTCACTGATCTAGATCAGGAAAGATCCGTTTTCGAACTTTTTCATGTACTTAAATCTGCTATGTAACTTTTCGATACAGCTACTCTGACTCTGCTCACTACACACTTTCTATTAATTGACCAAAGAGAAACAGTATTTCGCGGTCGATTTACCCTGTAGTCGTATTCTTCATGATAAGTCAATTTAAGGTGAACGAATTCTACTGAATCACTTTTATCCAGTATGCGCAGATATGAGGTGGTTTGGCGTGTTGGATAATGTGGTTGAATCAACATATACAATCGGTACGACTGTCTCGAATTGAAGTCCGATGGAAACTGTATGCGTTTAGTGACGTTTGTGACGGTTAATGGCTGAAATGATGATTTAATTTATAAGCATAGTTATGCAGCATCACACTAAATAATACCCCAGCATGCCGAGCTGATGGGACCTTCAGACTCATATTGAATCGTAGTCTTAATGCAATGAGTTTATTATTTTCCCGGAAATTTGGGGTTTTTCTGTTCTTACTATAGCCTATTTACTTGGAAATGACAGGCGCATTGACTATGAAAGAAGTAAGTTCAATTTAGTACAAAATGTTCACGGAGTGGAAACCTGTATACTGTAGAAAAACATTACTTTTCCATAACAAAGGAGAAGCCAAACTCATAGAAAGACCAAGATGCTCATCCAGTGATTTAGATAGAGATTTGTTTGAATTCATACCTGAGTATTAGTTCGCGAAATTTCGGCCATTTAACGGGTTTATGGGAGACAATTTTTATTTGTTCGATTTACTGTTCATTAGTGAGAAATCTCCTTCGTTGATAACAAGTAATAAGCTTCACCAAATTTTCCGGGTTGAACTTACTTTTATGCAATCGCAGCATCGATCATTTTAAAACGAACGGAAGATAGAAGTACGGGTTCTATTCTAATTTATACTTTTTTAGGAAATATTAGGATTTCTCAGCTTTTCATCGGTCGGTGAGTCACGAATATTTGCGATTTATGTTTCAATCCGATTATGTAGTTGAAATAATGCAAGTCTTGGTTTTTCGGGCCACAAAACATCTAGGGCCGGCTCCATCAAAGAAACTCAAACTCCAGCTGAGCTGCAGCTTAAGCTATAACTCAACTCTATATGTTATACTATTGCCGTTAAGGTGCAGCTCAGCTGCAGCTTAACTCTTGTACACAAGTATATCGACAAATTTAAGCTGCATCGGAGCTGTAGTTAACTCTGTATGTTATAACACTGTTGTTACAGTGCAGCTCAGCTGCAGCTTACCATTCCCGATATATTTCGTGTGTATGAAATAAGCTAAAGCTGAATTGAACCTTAACGCGATGATACAACCTATAAAGTTAGGCTACTACAGGTTAAGCTGCAGCTCAGCTGGAGCCTAAAGGCCCTGTCATACTTCGCCGCGCGGTGTCGGTTGTCCTATTCATACTAACAGGCGGCGCCGCGCGGTAACGCACGGTGGCTTGTCATACTACGCGCTTTTTTACTTTTGGATTTTGCTCTTCTCAAAAAATGTGTATTGGTTCAGTTAAAACCTGATGGGGCGCCGCGCGGCGCCGCAAAAATTACAAAAAACCATTCATACTTCAAAGGCGGTACCGCGCGGCGCCGCTTTTTAGTATGAATAGAGCAACCGGCACCGCGCGGTGAAGTATGACAGGGCCTTTAGTCTCTTTGATAAAAGTGGCCCTTGGTCATGAGCAACAAAATTAAAATTTTTCAGTTCTCCGGTACTCTTACGTCAAAAGCAGTTCTCACTTCCTGTGATGTAATACGCGTCACTACACGATCTGTGCATCGGAAGGGATTGCTGATCAATTTTATACACAGAAATAGAGCCATGCTTCTCGAAATGGGAAAAAGTTCCAGAAAATTTGTCGTGGCAGAAAACCTGGCTTGTGAAAACGTGAATTCTTCAAAATTTTAAAGCCCTTTTGCTTCATGCAAATGTCTAAATATCAACATTTTCCGATTCTGACTGCTAACTTATTAATAGTTTCATCTTGCCTATAAGCACATGCAATTCATTCTTATATCGGTTATAGACCTTTGAACCTTGTTATCTTTATCGACCTCACAGAAGCATCGGTTTTTACGAGCTTTCAATTTTAGTCTGATTTTTGTAAGTTTCTGAGTTAAATAATAGCCATTCTATGGTTCCTTTTTTCCAAGAGTCTCAGAACGTGTTCATGCAAATAATAAACAGCCTGCGTACACGACTGTATTTTCTTCTCAAATTTACTGCAGCAGTCAGGACAGCAAACTGAAAAAATACAATGTTGGTTTAAGGTGCACGGTCATCACGTGTATATGGATTTCTGTGGATATTTTTGTATTATGAGGCTCATAAACGAAATATAGCAAGTTCGCTTGTTTCGTGCTATGAAAACTCACCAGAACTTAAGATATGTAGTTCATTCTGAGGCACGGGTGCATCGTAGTTAAATGAAAATGTATGTATTTCAAGCCATTTCAGAGTAATTTACTTGACCAGTAGCAAACTATCGGACACGATTTTTTTCGTCTATGGATAAAAATAGTTTGAAATAAACTTTTGTCAATATCCAACAAAGTAATATGGCAGTAATTGCGCATGTCATTCCGCACTTCAATATTTGGCTTGGAGAATTTTGGCCTTGGGACGAAATAATCAATGAATTGGAAATGAAAAAAGTCTGATCAAGCCTACGTATTTCTGAAACCGATCCCATTTCAAATGAAAAGTCCAGATTATAAAATGTTAAGAGGTTCTAACTAAAAATGACATAGGTCTTCCAGATATAAATGATGCAATCCTGATAGTTTATTTATTGCCTGTTTTTCACGAAATTCTTGTAGATAATAACAATGCAAGTGATATTTCTCATTTTTAGAATTTTTGTGAGCATACTGTCTTTTCAAAATTTTTTGAATAAAAAAGTTTTCAGTAAAAATTTTGTGTGAACGATTTCGGCGACAATGTTAATTCGTTACATTTTTCGATGTACAAGCATTTCATAAAAAACAGACTATATAAGATATTCAGATTCAAAAAAATACGCGGCAGCTGTAATGAATGACACGTTTAAGCAAATGCAGGTGATCTGAATTGCATGTTAGAAGCATGGACACAGCTTCTGTCATGTTGGAACTGCTTGAAGATTCAGAATAGTAGTTGAGAATTGACAAGAAATTTGTTCATAATTTCATTTCAACCATCATTCTGCCAAATTAATTTCATTCTGAGATTTTTGAGATTTTGAGATTCTTTTGTTTGATTTGAGATTCGAGCATTAAAAATCTATTCTCAATATAACGCCAAATTTGATGAACTTTGCTTGTTGAGACGCTATGTTTTAAAATTTATTACAATGAATTATATGCTTATTCGTCAATATCCATAAATTGTTAATCGTGCTGTACTTGAGTATAGATTTTTTAGTGCAAAATTTCCCCGACAAATCAGAAGTCATGTTTTTATTCTTAGAATTCTAAATTTTCATGAATCCTGATCAATTCTGAAAAAAACGATAAGTTTAATTCTTCTATCCATTAATTGTTATGTGTCAAAACGCCATTTCTGAGAAAACTTTCAGGGGCAAGCTACTTTTACCGCCAGGAATCAAAAATATACATATCCTCCTTTAGAGCGGATGATCAATGATCGCTCAACTCAAAAAATTCTAGTCTCTTTGTAGTACATATCTTTTAAGTGAATGACCCATGTTTTGACTATTAAAAACGTATTGTGCCTCAAACGCAACACGCATTCATGTGGAAGTTTTGGGATGTGCACATGCCTCAAGCTATTCACCCAGTGTGTTAGCAGAACTCCATATTAAATAGCCTTTCACCAATGTATTTCTTTTTGTATACTGTTTGCATAATGTTCACATTAAGTGAATTTCCAAACCAGTGAACACATATCGATGCATGAAAAAGTGCTAACTTCAAAGCAATGCATGCAAAAGCGAAGCTTCGAAGCAGACATTTAATTCAAAACATGTCAAAATTAGCCCAGACACGTTCAGCAAACTGCTTCTACTTCGTAGTATGTTCCGACGCTGTGGTAATTGGATATTGTAACACTGCCACCAAGGGTCAGAAACTTCGCATTATATAAGGAATATTTCAATTTGAACTCGACGGTTGTTTCTGCCTTGGAATTTCTTCTCGTTATCTAAAAGATCAGATACCGAATCATTCACTGTCTCTAGTCTAATCATATTTATTGATGATGGTGTGGACGAACAAAAAAATAATAAACTTGATTGCTTTATTTACAATTGATGGATAATTTTTCAAGAACTGGGGACTACTCCATTTTGAAATGCTAAATAAGCTTCGCTTGCAAAATCGTGGAAACCAAAGGCAAACTCACTGTTATTTCCGTTCCACTGTCGGATGCTTGAATTAATAAAGGCACTAAACAGTTTCCTTGGAACCACGACACGTCAAACTTTTGCCCAGTTGTATCATTTCCAGAGAGTAAATTCACAGAACCCCTTCAAAAAACAGGCATTAAACAATGGTCATTATGTATGCTATCTGAGCATTTTTAGTGCGAACAAAGCAAAACTTTATACCCCAAAATATCAAATCTCCCATGTAAATCTTCAATCATGCCCGAAACACTGCTCTGATGATAGTACATCACTTATTACCCTGTCCACAATCAAATTCAAGAGCGAGTAGAAAAGATTGAAAATATTCGCAATAATCTCAGGACAGAATCACAGAACAAGTTTGCATTTTATAGAAAGTCTGATACCGTAGAATACCGTGTCGACATGATCGTTGGATTTAAGATAATGTTCGTCATTAACACCGAGATCTGGGGGGAACAAGCGAATTTTTTATTACCAGGGGTCACCGACTCCTTAGGAGGGTCCCTGAAGGAAAAAATTCTAATTTATCAGCAAGAAAGATAAAAAAGTTCAAAAGATACTAATTTTTGTCTTAAAAACCGTAAAAATTCGTTCACGGTGCGAAGCGTCGAGAAAGTTAGCATTTTCGACCAATTTTCTTCAAAAATTGACATTTTTCATCAAAATATTTTTATTTGTCAGTATATTTCCGACCAATAGTATGGGTATCCATGGATAGGTGTACCATTGGAAAATCCTCGGAAATCACCCAATGGCTAGCCATATGGCCGACGATTTCTGAGGAGGTTTCTATGGCACTTCCCTTCCTCAATTACATGCATGGAATTTGGGTATTGTTGAATTAAACAAGATTATCGGAGCTTGAGATTAAGTTCCGATTTTTTTACATTAAAATGCAGTGTACTTTTTGGTCCCACTCTTGTTTTTGTATGGTGGTATCAAGGATTTTATCCTAGAAGCCTTCCGGCTGTATTTATTGTGCCTATAATAAGATAATGATAACTCTTCGGATCGATTTCGATACATTTATCGAAAAAAATCGACAAACAAATGGACTGTCAGGATTCATCGAGTCTTGGAAAAATATTCAAATTTGCAAACATTATTCAGCAGTCTTAGAAAGTAGATCCAAATATTTATTTTAAACCCGACTTTGTGAGTATCACATGTTCCTACTATAGTTTGTTTTTCTGGAAATGCTTCTAAATAATGAAAGTGGAAAGCAAGTAAAAAAAATAGTATTTCAGTATTTTTTGAAAAGTAGTATTTCAGATTTCACGATCTGCTGATGAACAATAAACCATATAGGACTGGAAGTTTGTGAATATACTGACCTAAGCTGCAACAATTTTTCGAGTGAGAAATTTTACAGAAAGAGATGTAAACGATTTTAACGACGGTGCTGATTTGTGTCACTTTTCTATTAGGAAGCATTTTATAAAAAACAGACTATAGGTACGTCCCAAAGCCACAGTCTGTCAAGAAATAGCAGTATAGTGATTTCTCGAAATTCGTCCACTCATTCGGGATGATTGTCATTGTCTCATTGCACCCAAGAAATATTAGCTCATCTAATGGCTCACAAACAGTGCTGCCAGGTCCTTAGGGCAGACTGACATTTGATTTTGATGTAAATTTTAAGCTGTCAAATAAATATGTAAATTTTCCAGTACGTGGTAATTGCGCCGAGTAATTAAGTCGACTTTCTGGTTGTTTGTTAGTCGGCATCAGATGCTTAATATTTCTTTCGGTGTAGCCTAGATAGCGCATTTATTCAGCAAATGAAGTGTCAAATTTTAAATGTAAGCAAAACAATTCTGGAATATACGTAAAAGTGCACCATTTGTTGAGTTTAGTCTTTGCTCATGTCAAGTGACGTCAACAATATGACATAGAGCTAACTGCTTGAATACACTGTTTTTTTTGTACAACACCTCTTTGTACTTGTACAAAGATTGAAGTCAAAAGTCTTTGTACATTTTAATTTTTCTTTGTACAAAAAAATTTTCGTTTCGTAAATACTTTTTAGTAATCCTGAGCCCAGTGATAACGTTGGTTTGAGATTTTTGAGCACTGAAAGGACAGGGAGGAAAATAAAACTACAAGAGAATTTATGTTCAAATTTTTTTATCAGAAGTAAGGTTAGGATCAGGAATATTTTCAGGTTTGGTAGAAATAGAGGAAAAATAATCATTTAGCAATCAGTTATTTATTTATCAATAGGACTGATGGCAATTATGTCTATATTTAAGATCAGGAATACCTAGATGCAGAAAGTTTACTATTCACATACTGATAAAATTGGTGTAACTCTCCAGCTTCAACAAGATTCATTTCTTTCATTATTTGATGTCTTTTAGTTTCTGATCTCAATTTATTTCTAGGTATGCTTGGATGCATTCAGGTTTTTTTGTACAGGCCAGGTTGCCATGTGCAACTTGGGAAAAAATTTTAGTGGCACAGATAGATTTTTGGTCGCTCGCTCTAAAATCAATAAATAAGCTGTCAGGAGCTAACTTTCTTAAACCTCATTTGATTCACGTCGGTTTTCAACTTTCAAAACTTAATTTTCTGAATTTTGGAATTTCGAACATCAGGATTCAATTTTGTATGCAGCTACGACGACAACATTGGCAATAGCTCGAGACTGACGTACATCGTTCCTCCTGGAGAAAAAAATCTTTGTACATGTACAAAGATTGTCAAAATTTTTTTTTTGTACAAGGGAAAAAATCTTTGTAGAGTACAAAAAAAACAGTGCTTGAATACCACCAATTATTCAAGAAAGTTTCCTATGGGTAACTGTCAGTAGAGTACAACAGATCTATACTGAGTAAACACAACCTTAACCAAAGTTTGAGTAGTCACAACGCAATAACAATTCAGGACGGGGAGACAACACGCGGTCCAAATGGTGCCATCCTTATACAATTTTCTATAGATTGAATGACTGCTACCTCAATAAAATCCCTACAAATTTCTTTCTATTCAAAAATATAGTGCGCCAGCACTAAGCATTGCGGAGCGAGATCTGTCATCTATTCGATTGGTCAAAAAAGTTTATATCATCAAGTTGATTGGTCGAAAAATTGTAGTCCACTCCTTCGTAACCTTGAGTCCAAGCCTAAGCCTAAGCCTAAGCCTAAGCCTGAGCCTAATCCTAAGCCTAAGCCTAAGCATAAGCTTAAGCCTAAGCCTAAGCCTGAGCCTGAGCCTGAGCCTGAGCCTGAGCCTGAGCCTGAGCCTAAGCTAAAACCTAAGCCTAAGCTAAAACCTAAGCCTAAGCTAAAACCTGGGCCTAAGCCTATGCTTAAGCCCAATCCTAAGCCCAATCCTAAGCCAGAAAATTTGCCAGAACAAAACTAAAAAAAACAATTAATTTTTTCGACCAATCAAATCGACGACAGTTCTCGCTCCCCAATGCTTTCTTGCGCCAGCTTTCACTCACTTCGATCGGCGACGAAATGAAGGCATTCATTGACGGCCCTCTTTATAAATAATTTACCATTTTTCTAGATTTTCTCGTGAAAAAGTCATTAGCCTTTGAATGCTAACAAACTGCGTATTACGAGTACTTGATTTAATTAATCTACATTGGATAAAATTGCTTAATCTTCATGAAATCATTAAATAATGGTAAATGATAAAAACTCTACTGTAATCCGTGGCGTCGCCTCCATGCTCAGAAAAATTTAGCTCTCAGCACTCAAGTTAGTAAATTTTATAACCCGTAAAATTTTTTCAAACTCTTTTCAGAAAAATACTATTCGAAATAGAGGACAGACTGCAGAGCATTTGAACTCACTTGTCAAATTCAAATGTCCTCCAAGAGAATTTCCCCCTTCCGACTTAAGCCCGGTTCTTTTTTCGCTAATATAGTCAAAAATATCTATAATATCAGTTTCATTCAGTCATTCAAACTTTATCTTGAATACATTTTCTAGGTGAGTATTCTACTGTTTCAAGGACGAATAGATTTTTTGAGGGCCATGAAGATCGTGATTCGTATCGGGTTTGGCTAAAAAACTTATGATTCAGCTACCCATCTCATGTTGGAGTGTTATGTTTATATTTCGCAGCCGAACCTTGGTAGTAGTCGCACTGAGGATCATAAATGCACGTGGGGAGGTTTGGGGGGTTTTGACCCCCAGAAGACTTTGATTGACCCCCATCAGATTCTTGCTGACCCCAGCAAATTTGACTCCCCAGTAATGATCGAGAAGATGATGAAGGAAAATGAGCAAGAGAAAAGAGAAAGTCGTTATACAAATGGGAATAATGCTGTAGTTTAACAATTTTTCTAAACAAAGCATACTTGATTTCAAAAAAGTAGTAATATTAAAACTTCAAAAAGTGCAGTCTAAGCAAATTATTTCACATATCTGACTAATATAAGTTGAAGAATATGCTGCTTGGATGTTAAAAGACCTATCTAAGACATTTTTTTGTTATCAAGGACGAAAAAAATTTTATATTCCATTCCACGTCCTGGCTGACCCCCAGCAAAATTTCTATGCTGTGCATGTATGCTGAGGATCCCAAAGATTTCGAAATCCTGATGATAGATATAAGCCTTACCCTCCTTGACTGCCTCTCTTGAAGGAAAGACGGAGGATGGTCCCTGATTCATTTTTGATTCCGCCATCATCTTCCATTTCTAATTCCGTGTGGAACGACAGATAAAATGTTTGACCGCAACCGTCAGGATCAAAATGCACTCTTTGCGGGGCTTTGAAATCTTGCAACTCGAAGGTGAAAGGAATTTGCTGTAAAAGGTGAGTAAAAATGCAATTTGCTCTTAAAATCTTAAAATTGCATCGTGAAATATTTCCAGAACTTACTAAAGGAGCAAAGTACGCAGTACATGTTGTCCAAATCGATATGCATACCAAAAAAAAGAACATCATTTCTATAATTATAAAAAATGAATAAATGATTCTAACTGCAATGCTTTACTGCTCGCAAAATAATATAATTCGCGACCTTTTGATGGTCCGAAAACCCACGGAAATTTTCGGCTTTATCTAACTCTGAGATAAGGAAATATTTTCGAATAACAGTTTTTGTAGCTGTATTACGTGTAAAAAATTTTTTCTTTAAAATTGGGTGAGATATGCGCTCAACGAATTTTGGTGACGATGAGAACATAACTGTTTCGAAGTGATCTATAATTATAATTGACTACACTTGAGACAAAAGAACCAGAATAACTTGTGGAAGTAATTCCTAAGTCACAGTCTAACGCATTTAACATCGGTAGTCTGCTGTTTTTTAAGAGCTTATGAATTGAAAATATCAAAAACAAGTACTGCTCTCTTGTTCATTTACTCAGAGCTTTTACTATAAGCTTTTTGCTTAAAAAATTGAAAACATTTAGTTCTTCGAGTAAGCTAACGAATTGTCAATCCTATGTGGCATAATATGATTCAAGAAGAAATCGTAAAAATATGAAGCAGTGCTACTTGCTTCCCACTTTTATTATTTTCAAGCATTTCAAGAAAGATCATAAAGCTGCAAACAACTCTTACGTACATAATTGTAGTCTCCGATACTTGGAACATGCAGATTGTCATAATCTTGACAAAAAAACACGTATTCTGAAAATATTTGCGTTTATATAGATCTGCATGCATTCTGTCAAAGAATTTACGTAATAGTAATCGTACAATCCAGAAGCGTGTGTCTCGATTTTTGATGGAGTTAAGGGCGTTCAAAGTTTGGTTGACCTGCATATTCATTGTGTCAACAATTTACTGAATCGTTCTGTGCTGTGACGACTTCATTTCCTAGATAGAAAGCATTTTGAAATCTAATCAACTTATCCCGTATGTTTTATTCCTTGATCATGCTAAAAACACCTTTCAGAAAAAATGTACTCATCATGGTCAAAAAATTTCTATAAATTTTAACGAGACCGCTCTCTAGATCTCAGATCTATTCCAAGCGCAATAAAAAGGTAATTGGTATGATGCTTTCTCCAAAAAGTTTTGAACCTGGTACAAATCTTACAGTTTGATCACATTACATGATGTGCAATTACAAGTGATGCATACCTCACAGTATGATGACATAATATGATGCGCAGGTATATTTCGTATTCTGCGTTGTACCGGAAAGCTCTAGAATCTTCGACAAAATTCTATAATATTCCCTTACATTCTGCAATGTTCTAAAACATTCTGTGATTTTCCATGATAGTATATAAGCCGTGCTGTTTTGTATATTCATTCATTTGTTTATTGTATGGTTGAGTAATTTGGTGTTATATGTTGTGTTGTTTAGCTTTGTTAAATTTAGCTATTCAACAGCTAGTTTTCCAGTTGGATATTTACCAATTATGCCAAGACTAATTTATTTTCAACTTAGCTCAGTCATTATTCAAGACACAACAGAACTAATGGAGATTACAAAGTTGTATGATGAAGTTTTTAAAGCTATTCTGTGTTGCTGCATTGAGGTAATAGTTTGATGACTCCTGTTGTGCCCAATCTATGAAAACAACTGAATCATTCCCAAATTCTAGAAAACAGAGCATTAATTAACGGTCACATTCAAAAAACGTATTCAGGGTTTCCAAAATTGCTGCTTCGATGCTAAATTGATAGGTTCGCAAGAAGTGTATGGTAAGATTTGTTTTGCTTACTGCAAAATAACACTTCTGTGTTCAGTTGTGGCCATAAGAAAACTTTGTATCAACCTAAAGGAAAATTTCTACAGTAACCAAACAGGTGAAACTTAATCCGAGATCTAATGGCTGGCGTCTGCATAATCAGGCCGTTCAATTAAGCAGTGTTTGTCTCTGGGAGCAGCAGATCGAAGTATATTGATCAAATCGGTGGTAAATATATGATATGAAACAAGCGATGATGTGTTATTTGAGTTATCCCATGTCTTATGGGATACCCATGAATATGTGTTATATCATACCGCCACTCACTACCATAAACAGGGAATCATGATTCGTACCCTTAGAGCCAGGACTTACTCTCTGATATATCTGTTTTTTCGAGAATAGCTCTCTTGAAAGTTGCATTGTGTCTAAAAATTTGACTTTTGATCAGTTTAAGTTGAACACACAGCGTATATATATATGCATATGTAAGGTTTTGGCATTGGTAGATGACATTATGGTGATGCATATGACATGAAAAACTTATTATTGAAAAAATGCAGATAGTACATTCAGAAATCTTACGTGAGTATGCTAGAAGCGATCAGGGTCCATCATTTACAGACTAATGATGATGTCAGAAGCAAACGGTTACCTTAATGATATGAAATTGATTCCGTGTAACGTGAGTACGAGTTTATCATGTACCCTGATTAAACTTGATTCCGTGTTGTTCCAGATTGTATAAATAGATCTTATGTCATAGCAGATGCATAGAAAAAATGCAGCTACCAATTTATGCCTGTGCTCATGTTTATTGTCATAGAATGACAGACTGCAGTTGCTCAGTCCTCCCAGTAGCTGTGTGTCATGGCTTTCCGATCAATCTACGGTCATCAAAATTGGAATCATATAGAAAGTACAGATTAATACACTATTAGTCTGTTTTTCATAAAATGTTTTTAGAAAAGTAAGAAAAATCAGTACTACCGTCAAAATCGTTTGCATAGAGCTCCTACCGTAAAATTTTTAACTCGAAAAATTGTTAAAGGTGAGATCGGTATGCTAACAAATTGTCAGTCCTATTTGATGTATTGTTTATCAGGAAATTGTGAAAATCTGAAATACTACTTGCATTCCACTTTCATTATTTAGAAGCATTTCAAGAAAAACAGATTTTATGCAAATATATCTATGACCCTTTGACCATAACTATTCTACATTAAAGTTGTCTCGGACGGTTTGGTCAAAGTACAAAGTTGGACAACGCGCCAAGACTGCAAAATGCCCACATAAATTAATCCGCAAGAAATTCACCTGCATACATTAACAAGAACATTGGGAAATTATATTTATTGAATTTAGATCAAAAACTGACAAATTTGATCATTCGATCGATGCAGCCGTTTCTCGACATTTTTCGCTCATCGCTGGAAAATTTACCACATTTTTCTCCTGGCCGAATGAACCACCATCGTTCAAATCGATTACCTGGTCGAACGTGTACGTTTTACCTATGGCGGCTTTGGGCACCACTAATCGCAGGCTTTTAGTTTGGCCGCCGCCCTGGCATTGGTGGTAGACGTGAACTTCTGGGTCGATCGATGTAATGGGATCCGATGCGCAACCTTTCAAATTGAAACGACCTTGGTTTACTGTAGCTTGGCACATTTCGTCGATATCGTCGTCTTGAGAGACTGCATAAAGTTAAAGATTCCGTTTTCAGACTTGTTTGTTGGGGAAAGAAACCCTGTTTCAGGCATCTTAATGAATTTTATTTTAAAACACGATGTTTTGGATACCTTGTCGAGCTCTATTTAAGACACAGTTTCTGAGAAGTTCGACATTGACTATGATAAGTTAAGAATTAATTATACTAGAAAAACAGATATATAGTGTAGTTTTAAATGCTGAGTAGCGTTCCGCAATATATTTTGCATAAAAGTTCAAATTCGCGTGCACACAGTATCCTTAACTTTTGAATTTTCTCAATTTTTAGCATTGTGTATACACGCGATTCAAAATATTAAAACGTTGAAAAAACATAACCCCATAATAAAACATTCATTATATGCAGGAGGCAATATTCCTATAATGTGGTGTGAAACAAGTTTTCTATCTCTTAGAGTCAAAAAAGACGTAGAAAAAAGCCGAAATAGTCATTTGGGGCCTTTTTTGAGCATCTCACAGGATACCGCAGAACTTTTTTTCTCGTTTCTTTCGGCATTAGTGTTCAACATATTGTTTTAAAATTTCAATCCGGCAGACACACCGTTTTGGAAGTTGTAGAGGTTCGTGCACACTGTACTGTAATTGAACCAATGAAGTTTTGGGAATACAGGGTCCGTAGGTCATTTGATAAAAAATTTGGCTGAAAGTATTGATAGATTTTTATTCATTCAGAAATTTTGAAAATTTTTATAAAATTTCAGAAATCGAATGACTTCGCAGTCAGACTACCTAGATTTATTTTGTAACCTTAAACTTCCAGCGTTGGTTTTTTTCGATTAAATTTCTGAAGAGAGGAATTTTAGCTGTTCTTTTCGGAGAAACCCTGTTGCTGAACCATTGTGAATAGAATGATGAAATTGTACCAGTAATTCAACCGACATTTTCTCTTTTTATCCGTCTAATTTGAACGTTTCCAATGTTCCCTGCATCCTGTTAATGACATATTTAGTGGCATTAAACAGCATTTTTGTATCACCTTTCAGGATGTGCAGACACCTACACCTCCCAAAACGGTACGCAAATGTGACTGAAATTTCAACAGATAATAAGTGGCTACAGAAAAAAAGAAAAAAGAATTTGCGGCATCCTATGAGAAAACCTCCTGGAGACCTCAAAATGACTTTTTCAGTTTTTCGACTTCTATTTTTGACACTTTCAAATAACATAAAAAGTGTAAAGTAAGCTATTATAAATTTTTTAATATGTATAGAGAGCATAGTCTTCCTCATGTAATGAATATTTGACTGCAGGATCACATCTTTTCCGAGCTCGAAACACTTTAGAGACCGAAAAATCCCAAAAATATTGAAATTCTAAACTTTGGAGTACTGTGGCTATGCGAAATTTGACTTTTGTGCGGAATGAATGCTGTCACAATAATCAGCATGTAATAACACTCAAAATATCTCATTTTCAGGATTACTTTTAATTTTCAACTCATTATTGGTCAATGGAAGAGAAAGGTCGAATCTCTCAGAAATCGTGTCTTATCCAATATGTTCAAATCTTATCTTTCAAACAATTATTGATGCTCGACATCATGGAGTTGAGTTATGGTCTCTATGCTGACATCGGCGTCGAACATGGAGTTGCACAAACTTACATCTATCATGATCCACAAGCTTGGCGTATACCGGGGTCCTATAATCACATCGAAAACTGCCTTTTACTGCCAAACAGTCCTGCCTCGCTTGACAGCATGAAAAAATACATAAAAAAGATAACAACAAAAAACCGATTCTCGTCATTTTGGAAACTTTTTTATATATGTACGTGTAGATAAAAACCCTTGTGACATGTTTGTTTAGGTTTCGAATTTCAATTTTTTGTGTGAATAATACGTCAAACGAATGGAGGTTGATGAGCAAGAAGAATGCAAATAAATCCGTGGACAAATAAAATAGATGTAATAAGAACAGTAAGATGAAGGATAAAAAATAAAATGAATAAAATGAAATATAAAAAACATGAAGAACAAAAAGATGCACCGTATGCCTACATCTTTTTCTCTCAAGTATTAGTTTCGACAGCTAAGGTAAACCTGTGGGAAAAAGACAATAGTTCGCAGGCTGTAGGTTTTTAATATTTAAATAGGCATCTTTTCACGTTTGTAACGAAATTTACGTAAAGCTGCCTTTTTAAGGCTGCCTTAAATTTCTAGTGATATAGAAACTATAGTTTGTTTTTTATACAATGCTACTAAATCGAACAAGATCAGACATTAACTATGTCACCAAAATCGCGTCCACAAGACTTTCGCAGTAGGATTTTTCATTCAAAAAAATTCTTAAAGGTCGATTGAATAAACTGACAAATTTTCAGTCCCACGCGATGAATTATTTAACAGAAAATTGTAAAAATCTACAATATAGCTTGCTTTCCACTTTCATAATTATTTAGAAGCATAAGAAAAACAGACTGTACTCAAATCTTCACGCGTTACTGCACTGCATTGTCCTGCATACACACAAAATTAAACGGAAAATGCAGGTCAATGTGCAGGAGGGAATATGATAACACTGTAAGTAATGAGGAAGAGAATTCTGATAGACCTTGGACGAACAACAATGTGGAAATTTAGTTGCTGTTGAAAACTAGGTTTGAATTGTTTGCAAGATGTTCCAATATCGATGCACGTCTACTGTTCTCTCGCTCTGGAGAAACTCCAACGCAGTTTTTTGTGTAACAAAGTGTTTTTTGTGTGCCAAAACATGGTTTTTGGCACAAAAAAATTTGGGCGTTTGTGCCAATTCGCACAAATTTTTTTACTAGTCGAATGCCGAATTTCTTTGATTTTTAGTCGTTTCGGGGGCTGAAAACGCAACATTTTTTCGGCGCTTCGCGCCGAATCAATTACTTAAGTGTAATATTAGTCAAGTGTCAGGAACCTGAAAGAATTTTATTCGAATAGTAGATTTGTATGATCGCAACAAACTTTGAGATTGTCAACGATTGAAAAATGAATTATTCAACTTCCACTGTTCATTCAGTGTGATTGGAAACCGAAATTTTTATTTTTGGTGTTTGATTCGAACAGAAAAATTTACCTTGTTGGCACAATTTTTCAACCAAAAATTTACGCGACGTGACTTCCGTTCTAGTTTTTTTCAGGAAAAATCATTATGGACATCCGTAATTTATTTACATCGGTGTTAAGAAGAAATCCGTAGCCGAAAATTAAAGAAAAATATAAAATGCTTGAAAAATTGTAATCTGAATTCTCGCAGCATCTGATTTCTTTCCGAATCCTATAAACTGCTTTCTTCATCAGTTTTTCTCATCGCCCTGACGTGGTTAAGATAAAATAGAGTTGGCACGTTTTTTATGCAAATTAGTGCGGCAAAAGTAACCTTTAGTTATATTTTTATCAAACTTTTGGCATTAAGCTTTTTAAAAGTTTTTAGGCTGGAAAAAATTTTTTGTGTCATTGGCACAAATTTTTTTGGCCCTTTGTGCCAATTGGCACAAATGTCCGTGCACAAAAAAACGCTGGTGTAACGGACGTGTGCCAACTGCCAACATGGGGGGGACTTATAATATAAGTTATAAGATTACTTTGATCGATTGCGCCGAGAAAATTTTTCGTTTTCAGCCCCTAAAATGCCCTAAAATCAAGGAAATTTAGTCTTTGTCCAGTCAAAAACTTTGTGCCAATTGGCACAAACGCTCAAAATTTCTTGTGCCTTTCCATATTTTTTGTGTGCCAAAAACATGTTTTAGCACAAAAAAAACACTGATTCCATTGCATACACACTGTTTTTCTCCCGAATCGTGCTTCTTGGGGGAAAAAATTCGAAAAAAACTGCGAAACACGTCGATCAAACTATAGTATTGAATTATTGATCAATATTTGAATATTTTAGAAAATATGAGCTTAATGTTTCAAAGATAGTGAAAAGACCAAGTGTGTATAAAATTTGAGAAGAAAACAAAAATTTGACGACCTCTTGTTTTAACACTTAACTTTTCTCTAAAGTCTTATCGCGCCATTTCGTCGACGACACGACGATGGACAAAATTGGCGTCGACGATTCGTCCTCGGCCTCTTCTTGTTCCTCGATGGGTCATCATCGCACGCACGCCCTTCGATTGGGACCTTCGTCGTCATCGGGGCACCCGTATCAAGCGCCGGCGGCGACCAATAGCCCGACGACGACGTTACGTTATTCGAATTCGGCCAAAAATGGCTTAAAATACTGCAAAAAACCACAAGAATTCCACGAAAAATTGTCGGTAAGATTTTTTGCCTTAAAAATTTTGAATTGTAAAATTTCTTATTTTGTGTTCAATTTTAGATTTCTCGACAATGGTTCACAAACTTCGACGACGACGAAAAAAACGTTTTTTTACGCGAATTATTGGTTTGTCTAGAAAAGAATGGTTTTTCAACGTTGAGCGTAAACTTTTTTTCCCGAAAAAATTTCAGGCTCTATGCGGTAGTTCCCAAATACACGTTTTATCGTCGCTTTTGGAGCCGCGTTTGCATCAATATTGCCCGCCAAATTGCCAAGATCCTTTCGTTTCGTTGCCATTCCACGTCGCCATTAAAATTTTATCGTTTTTGGATCCGGGTAGGCTAACTTTCTAATGATAAAAATTTGAAATTTGGAGGCCGAGAAACGTTCGAACGTGACTTCATTCATGAGCTTGTGAAATACTACATATAAAATCTTCATCAATGCAAGAATATCCCCCTTTATCTCTACTCCACAAACTCAAAAATCGAGAAGTGCTTTATTCTCACAAATCAAGACAATTTCACTCTTTGTGAATTCAGCAATAGTATATATTATATTCTACAAAGGCGGAAATTTATAACCTTAAGTTTTTGCCTAAAGATGATCTTTTCGGCTATTATCGACACGTTTGTAATGAAAGAGAATGTTCTAGAATCTATTTATGAAATTTTACAAATGCAGAAATTTTTGAACTTTTGCATGGAGTTGATTTTTTCAGGGATTTTTTCCATGTTTTCACATCGAAGAAAATTCATGGCGTCAAATTGAAAATTTTTTTGCTTGGTAATCATTTTTTTGAATTTTTTTTCGTGATTTTACATACAAAACATCGATCAATGCGAAAAATGTCGTCTTTCCGATTTCTGACTGCATACAGACACAAAAATTATATTTTTTCTTCGTGAGTGTAAATTTGCATAATTTTTCGCGGGTTTTATTTCCAAAAAGTTCACTACGGCCAGCAAATTCGATTGTTTTCTGATCCAACCGATCAGAAAGATTCCGCAAGAGATTCCGAAATCTTGATTCTTTTTATTGAGGACGATTTTTTTCATAATTTTTACTTGATTATTCACGTTAAAAAAGTTTTACATTCCAGAAAAATTTTGGATTTGAATTCGGAAAACTTTCAAAATTTTAGTTTTCGCGCAACGAATTTTAATCTAGAATTTACTAATTTAAACCGAAAATTTAAAAATCGAGTCCGAAATTTTCTAAATTCAAATAATCGAAAATTAATACTCTATACTAGTAAGCCTATGTCGGTGCGTGCAGGTTTGTCGCTGTTGGCGAAAATTGTGCGAGGAACAAAAATTGTGGAAAACTTTGTGCAATCAACCGCGCGATTATCGTCTATCGTCGTTCAACGCCGAAGAACAGCATAAGAAAAAATTCACGGACGTCGACGGTACCGTTAGGGTAAGTGTGTCGATTCCCCGCTATTTGAAAAATTTACTGATTTCTGGTAGAAATTTTGTTCTATATAAATTTCACGCTTTTTTCAAGAAAATAAATTTTTTCCCTTTTCAAACAGTGGAGAAATATTTTCGCCGAACGATATCGTTGGTGGCGCAATTGGAACAAAGGGCGATGCGTCGTTCGAACCTTCGAGGGTCATACGCAAGGTAATTTCCGAATCTGGACTCGAAGATGTAAAATGCTTCAAAATTATCTAAAAAGTTGGATTCAACGTGTGAAAAATTTTTAAAATCTTTTCTGCAAAGAATAGTTTCAATTAAAAATTGGAATTCGCAATTATTGGTGGATTAATAACTGATATTTGCGATTTTTAGCTGATCAGTTTTCTATGGAATTTTTTGCAATTTTTTCAGTTTTGGAATTAGATACGGAAATTTTGTCGAGTTGATGTCTCGGTTCGACTCGGAATTGTTTCAAATTAAAAAATTCGCCAATTTTCTTGATAATTTCCCAATTTTTAGTTTAATTTTTAGAATATTGATGCTTGAGACTTCGCAAAAACATTTGATATTTTGTTTTTCAACAGAAAATTGACCGTTTCGAATATTGCATTGAGTAGTCGTAAATGTAGTACTTGCCAGTTGTTCGAGCAATTTTTCAGTTTTTATTTTATATTTTCTGAGAACTGATGAAAGAAAACGTGGGAAACATTTCACATTTCGGAATTTTTTAAGGAAAAACCCGTATTTTTGGCTTCTAAATCATAGAATTTGCCAGATTAGTATTCTCATTTCTAAAATCTCCAGGTTTACAAACCTGAAAATCTTATTGGGATTCTTCATCAAAAATATCATATCTTTGATGAATATCGTAAAATTTTGATCTTGTACTTTAAATTCTTTGATTTATGACATTCTTGGTTTTTGTCTGAAAATTGTAAATTTTATTGAAAATTTTGATCACATTTCCGAAAATTCGAAAGGCTAAAAATGATTGAAATCGAACAATATATGTTTCAATTTTTCGTTCAGGCATTTCTTGCGTTCAGTTTGATGAAGATCATATCGTCAGCGGATCATCGGACAGTACAATTAAGGTTAGTTTGTTCACATTTTTTCAGGGTCGTTTCACTTTTCAGTAACTACCTCTAAAAGTTGAGGTTTCAAAGAATGTTTTAATTATTGAATATGTTTCCTGTTGAAAAAAATTTTTTCTCCTTTGATCAAAAGTTACTTTAATATGAAAAATATGTATTTATCAATTTTTCAAACATCGAATACAGATTCTAAAAAAGTTGCTTTCCCTGCCTAAAATCAACATGTGCTGCAAAAAATTGACACCAATCGAAGACTATTAAAATGAGGGAAATCCATAATTTAACTCAATAAAATGATCATTTTGGTCAAAAAATCCATTTTACGACCATTTTCTCGAATTTTTTGTTCGAAATGTTCATCCGTAAATGATTTTATTCCGTTTAAAGACTTCCCTTTTGCATTTCAAATTATTGAATTTTTCGACTCCGTGTTTTAAAGATATTGTACCGTAGACTTTGAAATAGCGAATTTCGTATAATCTACAATAAAAATGCCTATGCGTACCTCATGTTCACTGAGAAAGAATAATTTTTATCGTTTGAAAAATCCAACTTTTGGATTTTATACATTACCAGTCCTCCTCAGAAACAAATTTTTCAAAGAAGAAATGAAAATTTTAATTGAATTACTCCCAAAAATTTTCTAGGTTTGGGATATACGAACCAACAATCCATTGGCCGTCATGAATTTAACTGGTCATTCGGCTACAGTAAGATGTTTACAATTGGACGGCAACCATTTGGCTTCCGGTTCGAGCGATAACACTTTAAAAGTTTACACCGCAATTTTTCAATTTTTTCATTCGACAATCAAGTTTATACTTTCTGGCAGGTTTGGGATCTCTCGTTGAACAATAGTTGGTCAAGCATAGCTTGTAAAGTTACGATGGTCGGTCATTTGAATAGCGTACGATGTTTGCAAGTGCGTTATTCTAGATTTTGTTGCGCGAATTTTTATCTGTTTGTTTACACAAAAGACAGTACTCCTCCACAAGCGCTTCGAAATCTAATATTGTAGTTAGTAATTTTTCATTTTCTACGGTATGCTTTTTTAGATGGACGACACGAAAATTGTTAGCGGTTCGTACGATACGACTTTAAAATTATGGGATTTAAATACCGGCCAATGTAGATCGACCTTGAGGTGAAAATTTATGAAGTTTTTTCGCGAAAATTCTGTGCGTCGAAATTGGAATTTTTTTCAGAGGTCACGACGAAGCTGTCCTGTGTCTACAATTCGATGATCGTAAAATCGTCTCCGGATCGGCGGATAATACTATAAAAGTTAGTGTTTTTGTATAGATTGAAGCGAATTTTTAGCTTTTAATTGTATAAGACCAATGATGCATAAGTTCGCATCCCTTTGACGAATTTCGAAGTTTCGAAATTTTTTGATAAGGAAAATTTAGACTTTTGACTCAAAATTTTTTTTTAACATTGAAATTTTTAGGGATAAACAAGTGAAAAATGCTGATTTTTAAACGTCGATATTCTAAACGAAAAAAAGAAGATTTTTCGAAAGACTTGTCCTTTTGAAATTTGGTGCAAATCTTATATTAAAAAAAACGAAAAATCCCTATTTGTTTGCACGAATGTCCTGAAACTTATTTTAAAAAAATGGGAAATTTCCAAAAAATGAAAAATATCTGTTTTATTGAAAAATTTTAAATATCGAAAGTGTTCCCAATTTTGAAAAATTCTCGAAATATTCAACCGGTTTTTAAATTTCGAACGTTTCGGCAGTTATAAAATTCTATTGTATATTGTGAAAGTTACCAGATTTTCTATTTTTATTTTTGGGCATTAAATCAGAAGGCAGCGAAATACCTAAAAACTTTCAACTGTTCAATTTTTGCCCAATTTGATTGTCAAGAAGTATTTCAGATTTTCAAACACAAAAAGAACATAGAAAATTCGAAAACTGCTGTTTAATGGCTAGTTCTACAACTTCTACAGTTTGAAAGAGTCGAAAGTACCAGTTTTTGTCCGAAAAAGTCGGAATCTACAAAATTTTTCCAAATTTCAAAGCATCGAAATCCCAAAAGTTGGAAAAAATTGAGAAATTGTTCGAATTAAAGAGAAATTGGGTTCGATTTATTGTTTTGTAGCGAAAACTTTTCAAATACAGACGTCTCTCGTACGAGGTTTTTAAAATAGATTTCATCAAAAGTCAATTTTCGAATTGTGAAATATTGAAATTTGAGCATTTTATGTGCAGAAAACTGTGACGAGAAATACCAAATCCGCATTTTTCAGTTTTATACTTGTACATTTAAAAAAATTTTCGAGAAATTTCTGAGAACTTTACATGAGACGACAACACCTCGTGGATTTTTTCGCCATAATTCACTCTTTATTTACAAATTTCGTTACGGAAAATTTGAATTTTTTTCAAAAAAATTTCACTTGGAACAACGCCAAGCGAAATTTTTCGCTGAAATTTGACTCTCTATTATAAATTTTAGATATGGAAAGTTTTAAAATTGTCCAAAAGTTTCATTTGGAACCATGTAAGGTTAAATTGCTGGCCAAAATTTTATTCTCGTTCGCATACATTTTCGATATTAATTTTTTCCCATTCAGATTTGGGATCTTGTTAGCGGTCAGTGCATTCTAACTTTACACAACGCCCATCAAAACGCCGTCACTTGTTTACAATTCGACGAACGACGAATCGTCACCGGTTCGTTGGATTGCACGATCAAATTCTGGGACGTCCGTACGGGCCGCTGGCTGAACACGCTGGATTGGATGCAGCACGAAGGTCACACGGGCGTCATACGATGCTTGCAAGCCGACAGTTGGCGTATAGTGAGTGCCGCGGACGATAAAACTTTGAAAGTGAGAAAATAAAAAAATTCAAAATCAAAACTTGGTTTAAATCAATTGAAAATCAATCAGAAAAAGGAAAGTTAATAGAGCTTTTCAAATAGAGCCATGGAAGTGTTTTTCTGCGTGTAATCCACAAAAAACTGTCTTAAAGATCTTTTGGACATTAGAAGATTTTACCTTATTTCCGTGTGAAATTCTAGTCTCCTGTTCTCACAGTATTTCCATTCGAAATCTAAAATTTTCTCATGGAATTTCGTTAAAAATTTTTGTTCGAAATTTTGAATTTCTTGGGGATTTTTATCGAAAATTTAGAAATCATATCCATACATTTCCGTTTAAAATTCCTAATCTTGCTTAGATTTCCATCTTATTGTCATGCAAAATATCCATTGTCGTGCGGGACTTGGAGAATTCTTTCGTGATGTTCGTTTGGAATTCTAAAATTTTTGAGACTTTTGCTTCGGAAATCTGAAACTTTCCTCAAAAAATCGTGTATTTATTATAGGTTTTATTCGAAAATTAATAATTAACCGCAATTTTCATTTAAAATTTCGAATTCGACATAATACTTCTATTTGAGGATCAAAAACTTCCTGTGATTTTTCTCAAATTGAAATTCTGTCGCGTTTAAATCTGAGATTCAGATGTTTCTTACAAATTTTTGTCTGATTATCGGAAATTTTCCTCAAATTTTCATAATGGAATGGAAAATTTAAACAAATTTTTAATTTGAAATTTGCCCACGAATCCTCATCGGAAATTCGAGATTTTCTATTAGATTTCGGTTTGCAATTCGAATATTTCACAGAACTTGATTTGAAATTCAAACGTATGACGAATTTGAAATTCTAAAATTTTATCATGATTCACATTTGAAATTTGGAAAATTCCAGCTGATTTTCATTCGATACTCGGGAAACCTCGCGGATTTAATTTTAAATTCGAAAATTGTATACTGACCTACACTCGACATTCGAAAGTTTACTACAAATTTTCATTTGAAATTTGGAAAATCGCACGGATTCTCATTCGAAATTCAAGATTTTTCTATAGATTTTCTTCGAATTTGGTAATTTTTTAATGATATTCATCGAAAATTCACAAATGTTCTATTTATTTTCGTTCAAAATTTGACAATTTTCACGGATTTGTATTCTGAATTATAAATTTTCCATGGGATTTTTATTTGAAGTACGAAATTTTTCCGGATTTCAATTCCAAATTCGAAACTTTCGCATGGATTTTCATTCCTAATTCGAAAATTATCTCGATCAAAAATTCGAAAATTTTCCAAGGATTTTCTTTCGAATATGGATTTTCTTGCCAAATTCGCAAACTTACAACGAATTTTTATTCCAAATTCGAAAATTTTTGTGGATTTTCGCTCGAAATCATAATTTCTATCAATTTTCATTTGGCATTTGAGAATTTTTTTGGATTTATAATCAAAAATTGGAATTTGGTACAAGCGAAACGAAAATTCGTGATAGAAGTTTCAGGATTTTTAATTTTTATCTTTTGGCTTTGTGAACTTGACTTCAGGATTCGACCTTTTACCTATTTTGACTCATTTTCGATAAAAAAAAACTTTCAGCCGAAAATTTTGCATTTTTTCAATCTTTCAGGTTTGGAATTTGCATACTGGCAAACGAATCATTACTCTAAAAAGCCATACGGACGGCGTGACTTGTTTGCAATTCAGCGATTTACGCATCGTATCCGGTTCCTACGATAAAACCGTTAAATTATGGGATTTCAGTATATGTTGAAAAGAATGTGTCCAAGTTTGTAAATTTTCGCCGATTTTCCGGCAATATGTCTTGCTGAAATCATACATTTGATTGTATTGTAGAAATTATACATTACTTGCCCCCGCTCTACGAAGACAAATTATTTTTTGATGTTATTCGTTTTTAAAAATGAGCGTGTTAGTTTTTCTATTGTAAATTTTATTTATCTGTATCCTATTTTTGTGTGTTTATATGTCCTGTTGTTCGATTATGCATTTTTTAATATATACATTTGATGTTCCTTTATGCTCAACTTATCAGACTCGTACTTTCCATGACATATTTTTGGAAAGATTTTCAAGAGGAGGTTGTATTATAGTCGAATAATTAGCAGGGGTGATATAATTTCAAATTGGGTGTACACACGATTTCGGGACCTGGCGTCCTCCTTTCATCAACTGTCTTCTGAGACACCTTGTTTCACGCATCAGTATTAAGAGAATATCTTGACATTAGTGCCAATTCATCCAGATATCCACTAAAAAGTCCGCAGTGGAACATGGAAAAATTGCTACGAAACAAAAATAAAAAAAATCGAGCTTTTTTGTATTGTACTGTACTGTGTACTGGATAAATCCATATTGAACCTACGCAGGGATTTTACGCTACAGAATGGTGCCAGAAAATATTCCTTAATTTACTCGATATATTTGAAGCAGTAATAAAAAACCTGCATAAAAGTGGAACCTTCATATTTGACGTCAGTTAAAAAGACATCATGCTGATATTAATTCGGACAATGATCTTTTCATTTTGCATTTGAAGAAATTTATTGCTTATTTATTTTTATTTATTCCTAGCAGCAATACTAGATGTTTTAAAAAAAGGGGAAATTACATTGCACACTGAACGACGATTGTAATATATATATTACAAAATGAAGAACAACAACAAACAAATTCAAGAGAATACATAATGTACAAAAAAGAGACAATAAATTTTTTACAAACATGCATAAATTTTTTGCTAGCCGGACGGGAAATCTACTCACATGATCGATAGGATTTTTTTACATACCACATGAATTTTCAAGCATGTAACGGCTTGATTCAAATTATGCGAATTTCGTGTTGATCTATAAATATAATGGTACAAAATATGGAGGAAACCAAAAATAGAACTGGAAAAACAATATTCAATGATGTGAATAAATTTTTTTTTTGCATTCATGGTCTGAAGTAAAAATTTTAGAATTTCGATTTTTTTCAAACAAGAGAATGATGAAATTTCGAAACTGGATAACTGCAGCAATCAAAAGTCTTCTTTGAACCTATATACAACTAACTTTCAAAGGTTTCCATCCACAACCGGGTAAAGGCAAGCCGTCCGGTCCCAAAGGACAAGGCGCGTCTAAGCCGGGAATTCCCTAAAAATTTCTAGGTGCGTATGGACCTAAATGCGGAACATGGCTTACTTGGTCGCCCTTTTCTCCCCTCGGTCCTGGTTTTCCACGTTGACCGGGCTTCCCTCGTTCGCCCCCGTCTCCTTTTTCTCCCGGTGTGCCCTGAAAGGTCTTGTTTTACAAAGAAAATCAAAAGCCATCCGGCCTCTCACTTTTTCTCCCGCCGGTCCTTGATCGCCCCTATCGCCTTTTTGGCCGTCGTTACCCTTGAAGAAAAGGAATCGTTAGTTCAAAAGTCACGTGCCTCTTCCGAAGTATGCCACACTTATCATGCGACACCGAACACATATCATACCTCGTCACGTTATGATGTAGCTTGAGGAAACAGAAAAAAAGAGAAAATTCAAGCCTCACCGGTTTTCCTGGTTCTCCGTGACGCGCAGGTCCTGGTGATCCCTAAAAATTGAAAAGTTTCGAGTCAATCCCAGGCATGCGGTTCTTTTTACCGGTAGCCCAATGTTCCCCCGTTCGCCCTTTTCTCCTTTTTGGCCCGGTTTTCCAGCATCGCCCTTGATTCCTGGCGGTCCGGGCAGTCCCGGCACGCCCATAGGGCCCGGCGGTCCAACAACCTGGAACGAAAAACATAACGTGAATTAAAAATCGCTCGAAAAAAAAATAAAATCCCGCTTACTCCACGAGCATCATCGTAAGGCCCAGTTTCAACAACAGCCCCGGGTATACCAGGAGTACCCGGCAAACCGGGAGGTCCAATGTCGCCTCGATCACCTTTCGTACCCGTACCAGGCAGGCCGGTTGGTCCCTGAGGTCCGGACGGTCCTGGTGGCCCTGGCAAGCCCGTGGGTCCTGGCGGTCCCTGAATAGAACATCAATTTCAGTAAAGAGTAGCGCTCCTGCGCGTGGACTTACAGGTAGTCCAGGAGCTCCGATCGATGAATCTCCTTTGGGTCCTGCAGGCCCGACGGGACCTGGTGGCCCTGGTTTGGCGGCTAATTTAGCGATCAGGGGAGCCAAATGTTCTTCTTTGAGTAGCGCTATATCACCCGGAACACCCTGTTTTATGTGGAATGTTTACTAACGGAAAGGCATAAGGTTCTTTGGAGTGTAAAAACAGACTGCTCGCTAGTGGAAGCATACCCTGCCAGCCATTAGTGAGTTACATATTTGCATCGGTGCATGTTTTGCTTTGTGAAAGTTCACTAGGGTGTTTTGGGGAGTTCTTGAAGCATGAAATTTTCAGAAAAACTTACTCTGCATTGGAACAGACGGGTTAGGGACTTGCACGGGCTGCGTCAGAGACAGTTTTAGTGTTATTTGCAATATTTTTCAATATTATGGCGAATTTACTCCCCTTACCAACATGCATTTTTTCTGGTCAAATTTTAGTGATAATGATCGATCTTATGCACTTCTTTGCCTAAATCTTTTCGCCATATAGCGATAGAGGTCAAAATTGTTTTAGCTATTTTTTTCAAGTCACCTTTTTCACTCACAAATGTCGACATATGCTTTATTCATGCTTTTTTTAATCTGAACATTTCCAGAGCAAACCAAAAATTAAGAAAAATTAGATTTTTTGAGTTCTAGTTTAGATTATGGTAACGTTAGATCAAATGTTTTTGGTTTTTTAAAATTTGAAATGATGATTTTCAAATAGGCTAAAACATAAAAAAGCAAACTGTAAAAAACTTGGCTACAAACACCTTGTCTTGAATTTGAATATCATTAATTGCGAGGTAAAGTGCCAGAAAAAAATTTTCGACTTTAATTTTGATATTCTAAAATGCTGGACCCACAGTTTTTTCCTCAATCGACCATTTTTGAGGAATTTTTTTTTTGAAATTGAGGAAAATTTTGTTGTGCTTAGACACACTGTAGAGAAAAATTTTGTGATGGTCAAGCTCATACTTTTAATGTCAAATAGATTGTCAGCCTTGATTATTTCTCCAAAAAATTCCTTAGATTCAGATTTTTCCAGAAAATTCCTTATTGCTTTATTATTTTCCAACAACAATTGGATTGCTCCCTTATTTTATAGTTCTACGTCTACGAAAATTAACAGACTTTTTCTGCATTAACCAAAAAAAGAGAAATGCTGAGAATCTCAGTAATTAAATGTACATTCTGAAAATTTTGACGATCAAATGGAAGTTAGAACATCTGCTCAAGCCGAACCCGAAATTCATGATGACAATAAATATGCCGGAACATTTGTTGATATAGAAGCTTGTGCTTCACAGAATTTTTCAATTGATTCAGATGCCGAACAGTCAACTGATCATGGTGATGATAAAGAAATGCTGCTGGATGATGCACAAAAAAACTCTGTAACACAAATAATAAAAAACGGCCAAATAATGAAGTCAAATGTACAATCTGCGAACAAAACAAATAAATTATTCTCTTGCTTGGCTCCAGTAAACTCACTTAAATATTTATTTATAAGCAGGTCATAGAAACTTTTTGCGAAAAAATGTCGGTTTTTTGGTGGAATAAGATCCAAGTTAACGACAAATGTTCAAAAAACACATCAGAAATAATTTTGAACGATCTTAAAGCAGAGAAACTAAAAATATTTGATTTTTCCCTTTTTTGTTTTTTGGGTTCTTTTTGAGTTTTTCCTCAAATGGGGCAAAAACTTTGGGCAAAAAAAACTAGCTGGAACATGAATCTATCCAGAAGTTATTTCATGGATAACAGTCTAATTTTAAAGAAATAAATTTTTCAGCCAATTCAATCATTTTTCAGTAGAACAAAATGCAAAAATCATGTTGAACAAATTCAACCAAAATTACAAAATCAGGCAAGAAACAAAGAATCAGAATTCTTCAACAGTTTCTGTCATTGTTCTGTGGTGGGGATGTTAAGGGTTTTATACTCCGAGGTGGAAATTTCCGGCTCGCATTTCAGGCAGCATTCCTCCGGCCTCTGCAGGTTCCTAAGACAGTTGTACTTATGTGAAATCTTGTACAACTAAGCAGTTGCTTAGAGTTCATTTACCGACCTGGACTACTATAGGAAATCGTAAGCTTTTCATGTGTATGTTTTGCAGCTTATCATCTAGAGAATTTGCTACTGTGTGTGAAAAAAGGACAAAATCGGACAGTAGTTTACTTACGGATACAATGCACGCGGCATACTATATGTTGATCAGCTGTCTGCAGTGTCAATATGTTAGCAGCAGCCAAAACCATGCGTTCCATCTTAGCTCGTAAGACCTGTTACACACCAGTATTCTTCAAAAAGCTAAAAACTGCAATTTCCACGCACATGTACACAAAAACCTTGCCCTGCATACACGTAACCCTTATCTAAAAATGAAAAATAATTTTTGACATCAAATTCACGATACATTGATTCTACCACCACGACCTGAACCTTCTGGTAATTGTTACATGCTTGAAAAGCACTTTCATGCACGAAAAGCTAAAAGCTGAGCGAAGCCACTATGCACTACGGTTAAAAAAAGACGCGACACGAAGCTCAAGGGTTGCCTACGAGGAGGATGTCAATATAATTTTAAGAAAGGCAATATTACTTTTCGGCCACGTCGTCCCCGTTCGCCCGGTAGACCGATAGCGCCGATATCGCCCTGCATATTTTCACGAATAGAAAACATGTTAGCACATAACTCTACAATGTGAATGATGCCCTATGGGGCCAGAAATGATCTCTTGTTCCCTCAAGACAAGGGTCATACCCAAAAGGGTCCCAAGTAATGAACATGCTACAAATGCACAGCAAAAACACCATTCTACACACCACCCCGTTCAGTGTAGTAAGTGACGTGGCATGCTGCACCTTAACCGTGTAGGCAAAACCGGGAAAACAAATCCTGCCCGATTCAGATTCATGAATTTTTGAGGCGAAATCTGGTGAATCCATACCTTCTAGACCCGATACAGATTTTACACCGAAAATTTAGTGGATCCAACCAGCTGAATCTGGGCAGGATCCGGGCCCCGGTTAGGCCCGGGCCTTGTGCCACAAATAACTACATAATTACCTTATCGCCTTTCGGCCCCGGTGGTCCTGGTGGTCCTTCGACTAACATGGGGTTGCCATTGGCGGTTATGGGCGTCATAGTGCCGCGGTCGCCTTTGTCGCCCTTTTCGCCCACAAGTCCCTGGAAATATACGCAGAGTAACACCGAAATTTTGGTGATCGTCGTGAACACGTAAGCATGCTCGAAAAAGACGCACGTACTATGAGACCGGCCGGACCTTGTGGCCCGGCGAGGCCGCGGTCGCCTTTGACACCCGCGGCGCCTCGATCGCCTTTAGGCCCGCGGGGACCCGGAGGTCCAGGCACTAGCCGGCCGCTGAACAACGATTGACCGGGTATACCCGGGGCGCCCTAAAGCACATTTTTGTTGTTACACTACTAAACACTACAGACGTAAAGTATAAACGGTTAACTGGTAGTCCGTCCAATCCGCGAGCACCAGCGACGCCTTTTTGGCCCGGTTGACCCTAGATATCGGAAAACTAACACTAAATTCTATTACTAATACTACGTAAACAAAGACATCCAGATGTGGCAAATTGTCCTCAAAAGGAGTTACCTATGGCGCTGGACGTATATCATTGCATCAGCTCTCGTTGGATCCGAGTCTGGCAAGCCACGGAGTAGGGACCTCAAATTTTGGGATAAAATCCGAAAAACCGAGTTCACGATTTTACACCAAAAATTGTTGAAAACGGTTATGGCCGGACTTGGATCCGAGCTTGATGTGGTTCCCAGGTCCACCTTAAGCTCCAAGATGAGGACATATACCACATTCATGCTTTAGTACCAATTACAACACTTACTTTTTGACCTTCTCGACCCGGTGGTCCCATGGGCCCTGTGCTACCTTTGGGTCCCGGTGGACCCTTTTCGCCCTAAAAACATCACGCAATGAAACGACTCCATTTTGCATGCTTAGAAAACAGCTTAACAGCTTACAGGAGGACCTATAAAAGATCTACCATCGAAACCGGGATCGCCTTTGTCGCCAGCTGGACCCGGAGGTCCCGGCGGTCCAGGAGGGCCTGGTTCACCCTGCAAAATGAAGTCGAAAAATTGACAATAAAGAACAGTGAGTGATATGGTTATGACAACAAAAGCGATAGAAAGTGGACAAAGGATAGTTTTTTAATGGAATGTCTCGGAAGAATATGGCCCTGAAACGGGTTGTCCGAAACATGCAAATGAGTTTACATTGTACATCAACAGCAAGGAGGATCTAGGGGTGAGGTCAAACTACCTCTAATACAGTAAAAATTTGCCATAAACTTTTTTAAATCATGTCTTTGGATCTATCAATTGGTGTCCAATTTTCTGCATTTTGGAACGAAAATTCCGTGTCAATTTTGGGAAGTCGAACACTTAGCTGGTCGAGGATGGACATTTTTCGAGTTTTCTGAGCCCAGCATTTCAATGCTGAAAAAGACTCACTCTGAGAAGCATAGAAGCACCAGGACCAACACCACCGATTGATGCAATCTGGAAAAATTTGGCAAAAGAGTAAAACATGCAAACACAGGGCAGATTTGGGTGTAAAGCCGGGAAAAAGTATTCTGCTGCAAAAATTGAAATGACATCGAAAAATTGAAAATACCAACACTACAATATTAAACTAACTCTAGTAATAGGGATGTGGTAAGTCACGGGACCATCTTTGTTCCCTGTTATATCTAGCGTTGCATCAGCCTGCAGCAAACAGGGTTTTCGGGAAATTCATACTGTACTCATAAAACTCGGACATACTGTAAGCTCACTTGTGGTAAATATCTTGGATCGCTGCCAGATCCTCCAGAATCGCCCTTAAATCCATTATAAATAAAATTTTAGTCAAAATTTGCAAATTTGTTACCTTGCGGCCGGGAGGCCCCGGAGGTCCCGGGAAGCCGGGTGGCCCAACGTGACCTTGTTCCCCTTTAGGCCCCGGTGTGCCCTAAAAATACAACGTTTGGAAACAAAAGGTATAGGAGAATAGCATTCAGAATTTTACCGTATCTCCTTTCGGTCCATCAATGCCTATTGGTCCCTGAAAAGCGACAATTCTTTAGGGTATACTGTGAGATATATTCTTTTGAGCTTCCAAAAAAAATGCGAATAAGCCAATCTTGGTAGTAAGTAACTGTACTTCCATGCATATTGTACTTAGAATACAGCCGACATATGGCAAACTGCGATACTGGATCTAAAGATATACTTATTTGGTACATTTCAATTCTGATTCAAATTCGAACTGTTACATTATTTGATTCATCTGAAATGGTCTTCTAGAATCTTGTTCCAAATGGAAAGACGAAGTATCTTATTGTGGCTTATCTTTGCCGTCAAACATAATGGTTCATTTCTGTCCTACTGCTAGTGTGAATTTTCCATATTATTCATCTATCTAAAGTGAAACCAACTCAAATCAGTCCTTTTCCAATTCAAAACACGAAGAATGCTATAGCCTATATTGATTCTGATGAGAATCGCGAATGTGAAAAATCAAATCGCTGCTAATCAATATTTCCTCCCATCAATCCTGATCCTAATTTCGATTCTTATCATGATTGATCTATCTTGAACATGATAACTTAGAATCCTCTTGCAGGTAGAGTAAAATCCTAGCCCTGATCAAAGCTACTTGTTCTAATCTCTCATTCAGTGTGAATCACGATTAATTTATTTCAATTTTGATTCCAAGCTCATTTGTTTGTTACCATGTTTGACCTATCTGAAATGGTCTCGCACTGACTGTAAAGCACTGCTGGTTCCTTTCAGTCACAATCCTTATGTGCATTATTGATCTAAAATGATATATACTCATTTTAATCCTATTCCAACTAGAAATAGAAGTACAAGTGTTACATCCCATATTGATCCTAGCAGTATCAACATCAGGTAAGTAAATATTTCCGCTCTTCATTCCTGTTGATTCAAATCTGAATGGTTATCGCGGCTGGTCTATTCGAAATGAGGTTGAGTTAAGATGTTGTTGCAGGTGTTATGGCTTATCCCAACTTTAATCAAAATCACAAGTGGGAATCATCATGAATTACACCATTGGCATATTTCAGTTAACTTTAACTGTTTTGTTGCCATGTTAAATCCATCCGAAGTCAGCTCCAAATGTAATTCATCTATACAGATCTATATTATAGTATCAGACGTTAGTATATTACAGCAAACTACCATCTCGGCTGAACTCTAATCCCCGTACAAAAAATACATATCTACAACATACTGGAAATCCGGGATATCCACGATCGCCTTTCGGACCCTGCGTGAAGGACAAAAACTGAATAAGCAATGCATTTCACTACACAAAGTTACAGTAAAAGCATGCTCCTTTATCTGTAGGAAAAACGTACAGGCAAGCCGGGGGGCCCGGGCGGCCCCATCCAATAGGTGCCGGCGTGCAAGCGGCTAAGGCGTCGAGGACTTCGTTGCAAAAGTCTGGTCGGCGTCTACACAGAAACCATATCGGTGAGAATGGTGCTATACATAGAGGGTATCTGGGAAATCCCACACCGTTTTTCAAAATCAATGATTTAGCTTTGTTTTATATTTTCATGAATATAATTTCTTCACCAAGAAATTGAATTTTCAAAAACGAATATTCTGTTCTCAGAGGGCGACTCAAAAAGCTCGAAATCATGCTCACTAGATTTTGCGCCTGGAACAATATTCGACCGGGTAATCCTCGCGGGCCCTGTGAAAAGCAATCCACTAATAGTAAAAGTCACAACACTGCATAAACTGATTAGTGGGCAGGCAATAACTATGACTGTAGCCATGATTTTCATTTCATCCACGCACGAAACATGCCGCACATTTCACACCACTACAGCTAAAGTTTCTAAACCTAACCGGAAATCCAGCCACACCCATGTCGCCTTTGGCACCCTATAAAATTTTTTCTTTGCTACTACGGGAACATTACCGCTTCAACTGAATCGAACAACGCGAAGTACTTACCGTTGCTCCCGGTGGTCCTCGAGGTCCTGGAATATGAAAAAATTGTTGTTCTCTTTTAGTGACGAACAAATATGTAACTTGAAAACAGAACAGTGATCAAAATTCGGTATAGCAACAAAAATGACAGATGTAATCGAATCTACGATAAAAAGGTACAGTAAACATACTTTGGACACCTCCAGAATCAGACGTGCACGGTAAGAATTTTCTACGGGAGTGGGTCCTTTGACTTTTTATCCAGGGGGTAGAGGGTGGGCCAGCAAAAAAACAAAAAAAATTCTGCAAGCTTGTTTTTCTTACAAAATATGCACAAAAATAATCAAAAAAGCTGCCTTGGAAAAAGTTCAGGGGGTGTTTGACGATTTTTTTGGGTCAGGGAGGTGGCCAGGTCTCAGGTAAGAGAGTTTACCCTCTACCCCTCTATGTGCATGTATGTCCAGAACTTGTCAATCCTATTTAGTCACAAGTTTTTGAACTGTATGATGGTCTTTTGTAAGCTTACTTTTTAAAGACTTAACAGTGAAACTCCAACATTGTGATGATCAATTTAACTGTGCTTAACACAATATAAGAAAGAAGAGACGCGGGAATTCAGGATACTGATATTTATCGTCTTTGTCATTGAATACTAGATTTTGGAATCAGCAAGAGAAATGGTCGCTCCTGAATTAATAATTCCTGAGTTAGGGTTATTAAACTAGCCAAGGCGATGTTAGATGTCTTGAAAAGATGCATTTTCAGGACAAATTGATCACTCACTGCCTACTTTTGAGACAAAATGGAGTCTTTAGTGGAAATTTAGCCACACTACCGCCGAAAATTTTCAACTTTACCCCTACCTGAAAAATCTGACGTTGGGACCTATGGTATGCTGCAATTTCATGGATGGTGTAGGAAACAGGATTCTCACAACTGAAAGAATGCACCTTCTAAATTTACAAGTAGGGTAATCGTAAATGTTCAAATTACAACACTGCACGGTCAAGAATACTTGAAGTCCAAAACTCTCGCATTGTGCGAGTTGACTGACAGCATACTTGAAACCTTTGCATAAAAAACTCAGCAAGTGGCTTTTCGTGAAAAGCTTTCTACTCATATCAAAAGAACGGGATGCTTGATCATGTGATTAGTATAACAATGCGAGAAAGTATGAACAATAGAAGATAGGGATCGTATCCAAATTCCCACGAAAATGAGTTTCAGAGCATAAAATGAATACTGTTCGACAGAACTCGAAGAGTTCTATCCTAAAATGTGTCTTTCTTTTTTGTACATAACTTTTTAATACTTTCTAAAAATAATTTAATACATCTCCATTTTGAATTTGACATTTTTCGCACACATCCAAATTTTCGAACATCTGCAACTTTTGCGTTCATTCCCCAATTACATCATCTGCTCGTCTATCGCCACCAACGGCGAATATTCTTTTTTCACATCGAGACAATACAGTGACAGTAACCAATTATAAATATTTCGGGTCTTTACCACCAATCTCTTAATTAGTTGCAATAAAAGAACTGGCGACCTCTTTTCACTTATATACTCTGCACTGGCACTGCTCTTGTGTATGTGTGTGAAAATCGTTTTTTACACCTCCATGTCTGCTCCATAATCCCGGCCGAATTGGGCGCATTTCTTTTTTTTCTTAGGATAATTAGGGTGTCATTTTTCCGACCATAAATAAACGCGTCCTTTGATATTTTTTCGAGTGCCGGGATGAGAGAGGCTTAAGAAAAATCGACGTGTGGCCGAAGGACAAAAAACCTATTGTATATACGAAGGCTGCTCCGTAACACATATAAACCGGACGTTTGTGAAAAATTTACGTTTTTTTGTATATAGGTGACCAGAGACCATAAAAACGGCAGTGAATGAAGAGTCATATATCAAATGAGTGGAAAAAGTCTGATACTTGCAATATGCTAGAATTGCTGTGACATTCATTTTCACAGGGGACAATATCCAAAATGTGGAAATTTGGCATATTTGATTATTTTACAGTCCAAAGCATGAAAACCTGGCATATTTTTTCTTAAAAAATTTTATATGCAAACTCTCAATGATAACCAAAGATGACACCGTTCAAAAACTTGCTGCTCATAAAACAATTTTCCTCTCGATCATCACACCATAGTGGAATTTTTTTAGGACATCTTGATCCTAAATTCACAAAACAATATAGAAAAGGTTGCAGAAAGCTAGAACACATGTAGAATATTACAAAACGAAACTGGAGCAAATTTGGTATTTGCAAGGTGCATGTGAAATTTTGTTGCACTTAATCCAGCATCTATTCAGTTGAATTTAAAGATAGAGAAATTTTGGGCATGGTTAATTTTTTCGAGAAGACTAATCTAGGCAGGGAAACTCAATTTTTTGGCCATTTTTGCTAATTTCTGGAAGTTAAAGTAGGAGTGAATAAACACTTTTACCGAGAGGAGTGTTTGGATTTTAGGTAGAAGGTTTACCCTACTTCCTATATGCACCTATAGTATAGTGAAAAGTTTGGGAAATGGCCCTTCAATGAACGATTTCTTGTGAATTTTTACACCAAGTCGTCCAGTGCATCAACGCTCTTCACAATGAAACTACAATGAAACAATATGTTAGATTTAGCTGCTGAAAATAGCAAGATGGCAGTTACTACGAAATATACTAACACAATATGAATGAGATAGTCCTTATGAAATCCTAATTATGGAACTCGAAAAGAAGATCTAACATCCCCAGGATTTTCCATGAGGCATCTTGATCTGGAAGCAGATACAAGGTTAATTAGTTTGTAGAATTTTTCACGATGCGCCACATGTTACATCAGGCTTTTCACGCAAGAAATCAAAATCTCCATGTTTGAACCGATTTTGAAAAGCTTCATGCATTCTGATTTACGTCTAGAATTTTCAAGTAGAATGCACAGAACACTGCTAAACCATTGTCAATCTATTTTTTCGGGACTATTTAAGGATACCAAAAAATCAATGAAAACGCCAGATTTCGTTTTTTGAGTGGTATAATCCTTAGACTAGAACAGGTGTTGTTCCGTAAGACCAAAAATTTTAGAAGAAAATTTATGCCGGAAAGTTAAGACCTATTCATTTTTATAACCTTCCTGTCACATTCTAAAAGCAACAAATGTTTACCACTCTAAACACTTGTCACTTATGATACACTTGCTCCAAAAACTGGATCCTACATGACATTTTAGACATATGTTTTCGTCTCTTTAAAGTCTTCTTTACTCGAATTTCAAAAATCTAAAAAGACGCAGACTCTTATAAATGTCGTTCATTGAAAAGGCTAATAAAAATTAGTATAGTAGTCGTCGAGAAATGACACTTTTCGCCATAATGGAAAAAAGAACATTGCTCTGGTGCTTATTTCGTCGTGAATTATTTAAATGAGGTACAACATTCTCAAGAATGGATATTATTAGCATATGTTTGTTGAAAGCTGATTAAATTTCAAAAACAAGGTTTTAAATTTTTAGCGTCAGCAAGATGTGAGCTGCTGCAGAAAAATGTACTGAAAATAGATATTTGAAGAACTTTTTGGTTGAAGCAGGAATACTTACCGTCAGCAAAATGTGATCTGTTGAAGAAAAGTGAGGCCAAATGTTTTTTTTGACTATGGATTTTTTGAAGAATTTGGGACTGTGGAAAATCACATAGCAATCAAAAAAACCGTGAGAAATAAGAATCCCACATCAGAATTATAAATTCATGATTTCAGAAAAGTCAATCCCGATTGGAAGAAGGAGATTTGACGTCAGCAAAGTATGATCCGTTGAAAAGGAATTGGGCCCAATATTTTTTGTTTATTAATGTTTGAAAAATTAATCAGTGTAAAAAATCAAATAGAAATCAAAAACATCCTGAGACTTTAGAAATCAAATGAAAAGCCTCAGAAATTAGAAACTCACTGCTATGCATCGTAGTGTCGACTGTAACTATAGCCAGATAATTCGATGAACTTTTGAAGCAAAAAGATGAGGCTCAAGATTTTTGAATATCGAATTTTGAAGAATTTAGAGCTGTAGAAAATCAGATGATAATCGAAAATATCCTGAGAAGTCACAAATTAGACTACCAAATGAATGCGTCAGAAAGGTGGAGAGGAAGCTATTTCACAACTATAAACTTTTGGACAATTGATCTCAGAGGCTAATTCTACATCATGGCTTAAAAGTTTTGAAGAGTTTTTGTAATTCAGAGTTGTTGAAACAATGAGTTTCGACGTCAGTAAGGTTGAAAAAGTTTTTCGTTTCCTATTTTACATTGATTGAGTGTTAAATTATACTCTTTTTAATATTAATTCAACAAAAAACCACTTTCGGGACACCCTGTCCAGTCCAAAAATTCACCCTAAGTAAACACACTTTTGCTCAAGTGCCCTACATAATTTTTGCTCCACTATATCTCCCCTAATCATATTCGTATAATCTTTATTAGTGAAAAACAATTAAGACCAACGGTCCCTGGACGGGCCGGACACTGGTCGTCGGTGCCGACCGGCCATTTTCTGTTATGCAAATTTTGCCATCTTCAAAACGCAGATGGCCCGAGCAGATATGGCGACCTCGCAGAGCCTGCTGACCACTTAAAAAGGCACCGGTGGTCATTTTTCGCCCGTTTAAGTACAGTAAAGGAAAAAACGTTTGTTTACTTAAAAAAGGCACACGAACACAAAAAAATCTGTTTAGTCATCAGGATCGATTCACAACGACACGTTGTACAGTAAGGAGGAAATTCGACCTTTTCGTGTTGTGTTTGATCATCATAATACCAAACAAAAGACGACACGTGTCGTTTTTGCTTTTATTTCTATTTAGGTAAACATAATTATTGGTTGATTAGCTACAGTAAGATGAATAAAAAGGAGCATACGTCGACTTAAGGTTGAGGTCAACTAAACTTTAAGCACCTATAACTGTGTGAAAATTAGAGGTGCAAGATTTTAAATTATTTCTTTGAATAAGTCTCAAAGAGATCTATCGATTGATATTCAATTCGTTACGTTTTAAGAAAAATTCATACTCGTCTTGAAAAGTCACTATTTGGGGGAGGTCAACCCCCAAAGCCAATGCATAGAAGATTTCCATAACAGTCAAATAACTGATGAGAAAGTAAGAATACTGCTTATATTTCGGCGATGAAGTACAATTATCTTTTCCAAACTTGCTTCACACAGAGTAATGCAGTTCAGTCTTGAAACTATTTTTTAGAAATATCAGCAACTTGGAATCTAGATTTGGATATAAGTTAAAGAAGTAGATAAAAAAAGTATAAAAATTGTTCGTTTAAGTGTGGGCGGACAAGTGAAACATTCGTCCGAATTTACAGGAGTGATGCAGTTCAGTCTAAAGAAACATATTGCTTTTCTTTTTCACAAAAATCGGCTAATGAGGTGTAGAACTAGAAAGAAAAATAGAAAAACTATTTCATTAAGGTTAGACAAAAAATAACATATTTTTTTCAAAATTTACATCACACGGAAGTGATGCCATAGAGTCAGAGGAACCAGAATTTTCTTCTATATAGGTCAGCTACTAAAAATCAATACGTGGATAACAGCTTCAGATCTAGTAAAAAGTATAGAAAGAGGAAAGTGACACATTTGTGCTTAAACGAATATAGACAGCCCAATTTCGATCAACGAAGTATACTCTTTTTTTCAAAATATCATACACAAGTGACGCAGTTCATCTCAAAAAATTGAGCTGATTAGAAAATGAAATCGAATTTGCATGCGGAAGATTGTAGATCATCGATACGACTTAGTTCTAAATGATTTTTTACGAGTAAAACTGTTGCGTGGAACGCACTTGTTTTTTTAACAAAAAAATTATTATTTGATGTATGATCCAGAGTTTTTGATTTTTGTTTATTGCAGAGCACAAGACATCTTGCAGAGTTTATGACGCAAAATATCAGCAAGATCAGTTTCTTACTGAAGATTTTTTTGAATTAGGCTCCAAAAGCGTGATCAATCACCTATTTGAATAAAAATTCACGTTAAAGATCAATTTTTCACTTTTGAGGTTTCCGTTCGGAGGATCCTAATTGAGAAAATAATTGAATACGAATTAACGTTTTACTGTAGATTTTCACAATTGAAAGAATTATCGAGCCCAAAGTACATCAAGAATTTTAGATGCTGACTGAGACTCCGAGCTTATTAAAAGTTTTCCCAATTCATGGGAAAAACCATTTCTGTATGTTAACAATTGTAAGAATTCCGTGGAATGCGCAACTTTATTTTGAATCTACTTTCGGGGAACAGGGACGGTTTCAATGCACTCACGGTTTTTCTGGAGTCGGAGAATTGAGACATTTTATAATAAATGTATTTTTTCGAATCCTCGTTCCAAGAAGTCTCGGTTTTACCTCAGCAGACAATAAAATTCGCCATTGAGAAAATTCACCCAACTGTGAAGAAGAATGCGTTTTTCACAACCACCACCACCAAAGCATAGCTCATTTGCATAAAAATAGGTACTTATTTTTTCATGTTATACGTGAACAACATCGGTTATAACATTTTCAAGTGCATTTTTTGTTGTCTCGCCGACAAAGATAGAAAGACGTTCCCATATGCGAATGAAGAGCAGATTAAGATTATGCAAATTTCAATTCCTCAATCTTGGGTGGTCCGTGAGGCCGTGTGTTAATCTTATGCAAATTTTCCTCCTCGATTTTGCTAATTCTTCAAGGAGACGAGATGCTGAAAATAAGATTATCTTTCTTCAAAGATGTCTAGCCTCAGCTTATTATTTACGTGTTGACAGGGTACCCCAACTCCCCGCAAACATAATTGCCCTGTTTACGGTTTTATGCATAAAATTTGCGCAAATTCGTTACCTGGTGGGCATAAACATTTTTCGTCGATGCCTCCGCTTTGCCGGTTGTTGGTCGTCGCCCTGGGCGATCGATCCGTATCGTTAGCTAGCCACGTCCAACTTAAAGCTTGGCTAACGATCTGGAAGCAAAATAACTCATGTTAACATGACTAACACGTTACTGTAGTTGCACAAATTTACAGTAAATGCTAAGCATTGCTCATAAAATAAGCCTTTTCATATGACGTGCTATATGCTGAACAGAAAGTTCCTTGCTCCCATTACTATATGAACTACTCCACGAATTATTTACAGCAAACATTTCTGGAAATGTTCAGTATTTGTCGTGACCTCGACAGTTAGCTATAGCGTTTTCGCAGATTTACCCGACGTTTCTACCGTTTAAGAGACGTAAACAAAAAGAGAAACGATACACCGCTTATTTGCATGGTAAAGAGCAAAAATCCAAGCATTAATAGAATGTAAGAAAATTCAATCGAAAACGTTGACTTCAGAAAAATAAGAGGATTACTTTACCTAAGCATCACGCATGCTTATAGCGAACTTTCTCTTCTTTTGTAAAGAATAACTGTAGTCAAATATTTGTATATGCAGTGTGCACTCAGACATGAGGTAAGCATAAGCAGTTGAACGATGGATATCTTGCTGACATCACAACCCGGCTTTTTCATGTTAATTCTCTGGAGAAAATCAATCTTGCTTCTTTTCCACAGGATACCAGTCTGCTTTTGCAGATATGCTTAATGTGAGTTTATCCAAAGGAAATGTACTACTAACTACATCAACCGTTATATCATTACTGTAGCTGCAGTATACTTGCCTTCTTTTCTAAAGTTTTTCGTGAAAGGAAACAAACAAATCCAAGCATTGGTATTCGACGTCAGCAAGATTAGAAAGCTACCATACTGTAACTAAACATCAACTCATGGAAAACATGTAGCTCTTTTTTACTGTAGTCATTAATTATGTACAAAGTTGGCAATGTCAAGTAATTGATAAAAGTCTAACGGTTCGTCTGACCACGTGACGTCGTAATCCTTATATAGTCTATGTTTAGAAAGTATTTATATGTTCACGTTCACAGTCGGCAGTCCACAAGCAGTTTATCGTTGTTCTGCAAATTTTATTTCTTTTCTCTGACAAGAAGGTATAGACAAAACAAAGAAAATGACCCTCATTTGTACAAATAAGGAAAATCGATTTATCAATAAGACTGATAGCAGGTAAACAAATAAAAATTGCGATAAAAAATTTAACGTCAGCAAGACGAGATTTCTTATAATAGGAAAAAAGTTGACTTTTTAAACTTTCTAGACAAATTTGGTGTTAACTTTTCTCTCTATTTCTCTATATCTTTCTTTCTTGATGAAAGTCATCTCCCCAGTCATCAATCTCGAGGCAAATTATGCAAATGCCGTACTTGCGTAAACAAAAGGATGCCGCGCGTGCTTAGGAGGCAAAAACGTGAAGGCTAATAAATCAAGCATTTAAGGATAGAGAATAATTTTCAAGAAAAGGAAAAGTTGTGGTAAATGCTTCCTTCATTCACAGTCTCATTTTCCAGACGGGTATAAAACAGGAGACAGGCATTTAACATCCGCAAGACTTGCATTTTACCACTGCTGACGTCAAACGCATATTCTTAATTTTGTTCTTCAAATCCTCTGGAGTTTAACTTTGTTTATTTTTTCAATAGAATTTAATTCTAATTCACATTCCTCTCCCTACAGTATACGCAAAAAATAAATTAGTGGACCAACCGCAGCACATCATTTTCTCATCAAAAAAACGAAACAAAAATGCGCTCATCGACCTTGATGAAAATTTGCAATAATAACAACATTGAGATGTTTATTATTTTCATGTTTTTATGTAGAGTATGCTTTCAGGTTTGCCGATGAAATCAGTTGTGCTTTGTCATGATAAAAGTTCTCTCCTCTGAGCAAAACCACTTTTTTGAAGGGGATTTGAATGAAAAGTGTTGAAAAGACGTAAAATGACTTTAGGAAGAGGATTTCTAGCGTTTTTAAAAAGAAGAAAACGTTGAAAGTTACAGATTGCCTCAAAAATATCAAATGAAAAACTAATAATTCAGGTTTGAACATGAATATCATTAAAAGATGCAAATCTAGCCTTGATAGACTATATTTTTTACGATCAATTCATTAGTAGAAATTATGTCAGACAGGCTAAACTCAAGGCATGGAAGATGGTCAAGTTACTTGCACAAGGAATTTTTAGCAGTGAAGTTAGTCTTGTGAAAATGACAACTGAGAGATCTCTAGATTGATAAAAAAATCACAATTAAAACTTTGTCATTAATATTTACTTTTGAATATGCATAACATCAAAAGCATTGACAGTCTGTATTCTTCGCGCTCATTTCACTGATGGAAATTATGTTAGATAGACTGATTTCACAGCGTATACAATGCTGAAGATATTTCGACAAGATATTTTCAACAGTTAAATCAGTCAGAGCTCACATTGATGCAAAATTCACAAAAGTAAACTTCAGCAACTTTGATGTTGTCGGTACTAAGTCTTATTCTGCAACAAAACTTTTCATTCTTTTTTGCGCTGAAGCAGACCCACTTCAGCAAGTTGCTTGAAAAAACCGGAGAAAGAAAAGTACTTCTTCAACATACATCCTCTTCTACCGAACGAAACTTTCTGTCAATATTTAGATCTCAGAGATAAAAATAGAATGATCAAATATGTGAAAAAGAGCAATCAATCATGGTCTCCGTTTAAAAAGACAGCCCGCGGCCGCCAGTACTTGACGTCTTATTTCTTTAGTACTGCAAAATAGTAGAAGGAATGCGGGGCACCTTGGGGTCATGGTCGAGTAGGGTCACACTGTAGAAAGATTTTAAGTACGAAATGCAAATTATAAAGAACAAAAGTGGCTTCTTCGACCAGAAGACAAAGAACAAAATGAATTTTTTATGAGTGATTGATTCCATTTCTGAACAATTGCATGAATTTTCAAGATCATATGGTATTACTGACTGATCATAAAATAAATGCCATGATACAAGGGTAGAAGAATCAAAGCCAAAAGTGAATTCTTAGTTCTACAGAGTTCATAAGCTTAACAAAGGCAATGCTTCAATGCCCAGACATTTGATTTTGAATTATTGCTTCCTTTTCACGAGACCATTTGATTTTAAAACTGAGTCGAAAAAGCTTACAGGGATCAGGAAAACTATCAAGCAAATGAATGCTATATTATTATAGAATATCAATTGGAGCACCGTTTCAAGAACCCTGAAGTCCTGAAACAAAAAGTTTTCAAATTCGGAAGTCACATGACGACGATCAACAGTTCATTAATTCCACATGATCAAAATTCGTCGATTGATCAAATAACGAAAAAATCACGTGATGTTGAGGCGAAAGATGATCACGCGTTATAAAAGCCAGACGGAATGAAGTTATTGGTTAAGTGACCATCGATAATCAAAGTCATTGATTGAGTGCCGTGATCTGATATATATGGTCCCCAGAAACCATGTGATCTTCGAGAGTCTGATTTTTAAGTCACAAAATTGTGCATGAATTCAAGGAAAACGTTCCCAGCTACGAAAGTTGGTAAGCGCGGTAATCATCAGTTTTCAGAGCAATCGATTGAATAAAGTCAAGTAATATATGAAAACATTTCAAATATTCAGAAATTAAGTCGTGATTCCAGTTCCTTGTCACCACGTGACTTTTGGAGTTGAAATCTTCAAGATCTATGAACTCAATCCAAAAAATCATGCAATTATTCATTTTTTCAAATGAATGTGCATGATCCGCAAAAATTAATGAAGAAAGATTTTATCTTTAAACGCTGTTTCGCCCATATTAAAGGTTCATGTGAATTCCAAGTGGATTCCAAAAAATCAGGAAAAATGGACAACGTCGACTGATTCGGGTGACGATAAATAATTCGCAAAAATTCGAGAAAAAGTAGACTTCCTGATATGGAGATGTCCGACCTAACAGACCAGAAGTGAAAACTCTTCTTAGCAACATCCGAGAAGGTCAAGTGACCGATAACACACACTCACTACAACACTTGCTGTCCTACGTTGATTCTAAAGATGAGAAATGTTTCCGTTGTACATATGACTTATTCTAGGTGAGGCTATATCCAGATCCGAGGCAACAAATCAAAGATGACTTACCGAGTCAGGGATACATCTTAAAGAGGCACGGCTCCAGCAGTCACCTGAACTTTGGACGTTTAAAAAAATGCCTAGACAATCGGATAACTAACACATCAATGCAGGTCAAGATCAAGTGATGTCCGAAGTATGTCGCAGATTGGACGTGAACTCTTGACTTTGGGATACACTCTAATGAGGCATTAACCCTCTTTTGATTTGATCTTAGAATGTCCAGACATTTAAATCACGTGACGCAAAAAAACGAACACCCAAGAAATAAAATGAGCAACCACTCACTATAGCTGCAGATCACGTAATTTCCTAGTTGATCTGACAAATAATGAGTGAACTTTTGGTAGCAGAATAAATCCCAATGAGGCAAGACTCACACGACCTAATCTTTGAGCAACTGGACTCTTTAATCACGTGACCCAAAAAATGAACCTACAAGAAGGCACCATAGCTCCAGATAACACGATGTCAGGATTGATATGACGGAAGAGTAGTGAACTTTTGATTGCAGGATAGAATAGATCCTAATGAAGCGTTGATCACATGATTAGAGAAACTATGGCCTACAACGTCACATGACCATTCAACGCTCGCTCACCATAGCTCCGTTATCGGCGGCCACTTTTTCCAAAAAAGGCGCCAAATCCATTAAACGTCGGAATTTCCCTTCGTCGCCTAAACGTTCTTCCAATCGAAAAACGCGCCACGAAAGAAAAATCGCCAACGACAAACTGACTAGACAAACGGAAAAGAGTAAAAACGCCGAACACCTTTTGCCCGGTCGGCATAAGCAACAACAGCAACAACGTCCGGCTCTTTTTTCCTGATCGGATAGATCGGTTTGACTTTTAGCGTAAGTTCCGTACGAATATGACGACGAATTTAGCGCTATAAAATCCGTCCTTTTAGGCGAATTGGGTTGGTGTTCGGTCGGCAAAGCGAGACGGTCGGGCGAGCACTCCTCGCGGTGATTGTCCAACGACGAGGAGCGGCGGCAGTAAGAGTCGGCCGAGGCTAATTTGGCAGCTATTTTGGGGTCGTCGCGCAGCAAACGCGAGTCCGGGGTCGACGAAGTCATGGGACCGTTGTAATGCACCATTTTTTGAGGAACCGGTAGGTCGACGTTTCAAATGTGAAATTCAACACATTTTTTTGGAAAACCGGATCCAACGATGTTTTAAAGTTAGTATAAAATAATATGCAAATTATTAATCGTCGTGGAGAAACATCAAATTAACAGTTTCGACACAAGGGGAACAGAGTCGAGCACCTAAAAATAAGACCGACCATTCATCAATGTATATACGTGGACTATACGTAAATTGTATGTAGTGGGCATGGAAAAAAAGCAGAAGAATGGGAGGAGTCTAGTTTTATAGTCCATACGGAACCTAATAATTATGGGTTCGAGAAAAATTATGCTAATAAGCGCGATAGGCTCTATTAATCATCGTTCGTCCGGAGAAGTGGTTCGCGGCGTGATAAGCGGGCTCTTCATATTCTATCTCTCTAACTTTAAGCTTATTATATAAAATTTCCCTCAAAACAGACGTATGAAGTTTACCATGCTAAAGTTAGAGAGACCGGTGTTCCAACGAAGATAAAAAGTTTTCTATTATGCTCTCACACAACACAGTGAATGGGTGAAGCATGCGGCCTACCCGTTGAGCCACTTTTTTTGAATATGTTCGAAAAAAACGGAAATGGGCAGAAATGAGGCGAAATTTCCCCATTTTTGGTGCGTGCTTGATAGAGACTATAAAAAAAGAAAAGATCGTAAAATAATTGATTCCAAAGAAGAAAAATGGACACTACAGCGAAATTATAGGATATGTAAAAAATGAATTTTTTCTAATTTAGTTAGCAAGAATATGAATTATTCACAATAGGTCGGCCAGCTTGCAGGTTGCTATTGGTGATGATAAATTTTTATGCACCAGGTTGCTATTCTTAGTTGGTATGCATGAATTTGAAAATTGAAGAAAAATTCATGAACGAAACAATTTTCTTCGACGATATGAATTTATAAATCGAATCAAATTTGCGTGTCTGGTTTACAGTATTGGCTGGAGCAAATGTGAATCAAAAGCGCAGCCTCTTTCAAAAAAGCAGCTAGTGGCCTCTAAAGCATAGAGGAAGCTTCCAAAAGTGTGGCAAGTGCGTAGTCAGGGAGCAGGTTTTATCGAAGAGACTTAAGCTCCAGCTGAGCTGCAGCTCAAGATGTAGCTGAACTCTATATGTTATACCATTGTTGTTAAGCTGTAGCTCAGCTGTAGCTTAACTCATACGAACAAAACATATATCAGGAAAGTTAAGCTGCAGCTGACCTGCACCTTAACGACAGTGTTATAACATACAGAGTTAAACTGCAGCTGAGCTGCAGCTTAAGATGTAGCTTAACCCTATACGTTATACCATTGTCGTTAAGCTGCAGCAGCTCAGCTGTAGCTTAACTCATACGCACAAAACATATGTCGGGAAAGTTCCTTAAAGAGAGTTAAGCTACAGCCCAGCTGCAGCTTAACTTTCTCGATACGTTTTGTGTGCATGAGTTAGGCTACAGCTGAGCTACAGCTTAACGGCAATGTTATAACATATAGAGTTAAACTACAGCTTAAGCTGCAGCTCAGCTGCAGCTTAAATCTATTGGTGATGATAAATTTTTATGCACCAGGTTGCTATTCTTAGTTGGTATGCATGAATTTGAAAATTGAAGAAAAATTCATGAACGAAACAATTTTCTTCGACGATATAAATTTATAAATCGAATCAAATTTGCGTGTCTGGTTTACAGTATTGGCTGGAGCAAATGTGAATCAAAAGCGCAGCCTCTTTCAAAAAAGCAGCTAGTGGCCTCTAAAGCATAGAGCAAGCTTCCAAAAGTGTGGCAAGTGCGTAGTCAGGGAGCAGGTTTTATCGAAGAGACTTAAGCTCCAGCTGAGCTGCAGCTCAAGATGTAGCTGAACTCTATATGTTATACCATTGTTGTTAAGCTGTAGCTCAGCTGTAGCTCAACTCATACGAACAAAACATATCAGGAAAGTTAAGCTGCAGCTGACCTGCACCTTAACGACAGTGTTATAACATACAGAGTTAAGCTGCAGCTGAGCTGCAGCTTAAGATGTAGCTTAACCCTATACGTTATACCATTGTCGTTAAGCTGCAGCAGCTCAGCTGTAGCTTAACTCATACGCACAAAACATATGTCGGGAAAGTTCCTTAAAGAGAGTTAAGCTACAGCCCAGCTGCAGCTTAACTTTCTCGATACGTTTTGTGTGCATGAGTTAGGCTACAGCTGAGCTACAGCTTAACGGCAATGTTATAACATATAGAGTTAAACTACAGCTTAAGCTGCAGCTCAGCTGCAGCTTAAATCTCTTTGATGAAACCAGCCCAGGGTGTCTTAAAGACATCTTATTAAGGTGATAAACATGGATGCATTGCAAATTGTCATTTATTTTTTTACATCTCTATGCTGAATGTGGATTTGACCGACCATAGGCATGTCCTGTAGGCGCCTTTTGTAAATAATATTTTCTCATTACTTTTTCAAAGGCTTTGAAAATATACTTTTCACATAGAATGTCATAAAATTTTGGCCAAATGAAGGTATATATTTACTCAGAAAAGGATGCAGAATGAAACGGAAAAACGAGCACAGAGACGGTGAAATGAAATTGAAATAAAGCGAATCTGAAAGAAGAACGTTAATGTAATTAATTTAAAAAAACATGCTAACATAATGAAAAAAAAAATCCCTAGTTTTGACCCTAATCAACCTATAAGAAATTCATTTTCAAATGGTCGACGCATCCGTGGAAGTAAGTTCAATAAGGAAAAACTGCACTTTTGAAATTATCGATGCAGCGAGATCGCAACCAAATTTCTATCCAGGCTTGCCGGCTCTGTTCAATAGTCTTTTCGGTCATGATACAGGCTCCCTTGATGATTACACTTTTCAACCATTATTATCGATATTGATTTCCTTATCTTTAGTAGGGCTGCGTTTCTCGAAACTTCGACCGCCACATCGATCATTTTAAAGTAAATGGAGTATAGAGATCAGGAAATCAATGCCGATTATCCTGAAATAATTCAAAACAGTGATCATAAAAGAGTCTGTATCATGCAAGAAAAATTTAGTGAATAGAATCGTCGAGCCTTCCATGATTTTGAATAAAATTTTGGCTGCAACCTCGATGCAACGATCATTTCAAAATGAATGGAGTATAGTAAGCTTATTACTGCAATCGATGAAAAAACTTTTTCTTCAGTAAACGGGAAACACAACAGTTGAAAGTTTCCTGCAGTAATATGGTCAAGTGGTCAAAATTTCTCGAATAGCACTCCAGTATCGAGGTAGTTCTGTCCGAATAGACAGTGGATAAGCATGATATTTTTCAGTGATTTTGGCCTTTTACATTCTCGCGAAGAAATTTGACATTTACGATATAAAGTTCTCCGCTAAGTGAGAATTTCCTACCAAATGTAAAATACTTTTTGGATTTTGCTGCGTCTATCATGTTAAATTAAATGGACTATAATATTCTGTAACATGTTCCGAAACATATGTATTTTAGAATTTGAATAATTCAAAGCATAATGCGCTTCGCCTAAATTCATTTTAAGGTGTCCACAGTACTTTCACAAAATTCAAGTAATCAAATTTTGAAAAATTCCTTTTGAAAAGACAGAGTTTAACCTGCAATAAAGTTATACATTTAGCTATTTTTGGAATTACGATAGACACCCAAAAAAACTATATGATAATTAAATGCGTTTATTTCAGTTTAATATTTGAAAACTAGCTATTATATGTACGCGTACCATTGGCCGGGTTACTTCGTCAAGTTAATGAAAATTCAATAAGATTCTTTTATGAAGCACATAACATATGAAAATTTATATTTGGCTGCGCTTTTGAAATACTTTTTCACTATTGGCTGCGTTTTTGAACCTTTTAGCACTAGGATGTGGTCAGCACTGCAGCGCTTTTGAACTTTTCGCATGTGCTGCGCTCTTGAAACTTGTGAAACTTGTACTGTCATCGAATGCAGTTTCAGCATAGATGAACATATTGTCACAGTTTTACACCAAAGAATAAACTCTGAAAAACTTGATGATCTGATAATTCTACGTAGTAGTTTTGAAATGGCTATGACTCTATTTTCTTTAACTTCTTGGATTTTGAATCGTGAGGTGTTTTGGAAGACGAGCTACAGGCTAGCCCGAGCTTTTTTCTCAGTCCTGGTCGGGCAGGATACTTTCCGAAGGACTCGTTATCTGGGCTGTACTGGGCCACACGTCTCTGGCCCATGCAGGTCCCTTGTTCCGGTTTAGGGCGTACCGTGCAGGCCACTATTTACCAATCACGTTTAATGTTGGATCAACGTGTAGCCAAAAGTATTCTGAAACTTTCGGCGTAAGTTTCAGGCGTCACCGAAATACTTTTCATATTGTAATTTTTCGAAAAGTACATTTGTCCACAATTGTAGTTTTAACTCCTCCTCATTGCACACATGATTGGTTTCTTTTCTTGGTAACATTATTCGTCGAGTCTGAGGCCGTTTTTGCTTATTTACATGCTAATGGAAGAAAATTCAAAAATAAACAGAATAATCGTGAAAAGCTGATGTTGTGATAAATTTAGAAAAATAGCGTAGCATGTTTCTCAGTTATGGTCAAGTGTTGATTCGACCACCATATCATTTCACCGTTTCAGCTATCGTGATCCTTTTCAGCCATGACAACAATTAAATTTGTTCTTTCAAAAAAACTAAAAAGTTTGATGAATTCTTTATCGAATTCTTTCAAATCTCGCCAAAATTTATTTCTTTCAGTAATATGAAAATGATAGTGCGCTTTATCATCTTAATGTGCGGGGTTCAATTTTTGTTTCATACAAATACGTAAAAGTAAAACCTTCCTTAACTTGGTGAATTCTAGCTGAATTGCTCATGATGTTTAATCGAGCCAATGGCTGAACTAGGGCAATATGTATACAGGGTGAGTCAAAAAAAGGCGACCGGTGCTGACTTTCATAACTTTCGAACGGATGCAGCTTTTATAATGCGGATTGCCGCGTTAGAATGCCCTGTTTGTCTTTGTTACTGGGCCAAATTTTATGCACCTAGCATTTATGGTTACTGTACAAACAGAAATTTAGTAGAAGTGGTCATTTTTCAAAAAGTAAAAGTTGTGAAATGAAAGTAAAAGTTGCCCTATTGTGAAAAAAAGTTTTGTAAAGCTGTTCAAGCACAATAATACTTCAAAAATTACCCATATTTGTGAGTTACACGTAATTTAAAGTCAACAACTTTTGTTTCAATATGATCAAAATTTCGCCAAAAGCAAGAGCTTTTGTCATGAAATTGGAAAAAAACAAAATTAAAGAGAAATCAACTCTTTCATTGACCAGATCGAAAAACGATCAAAATTATTGGTGAAACAGAAAGTAGGACACATTAAAGCGGCCCTCTTGTAGTTTCCAGCTCTTGTCAGAGGGTCAATTCCTCTGACCTTTGGTCCTCTAACTACCTCACTTTTATTCTCTAAAGCTCCTTTGTTGTTAAAGTGGTTTCATTTATTCTTGGGCAAACAAACCAGTAAAACGGTTTGTGTCATATACATTTTTGGCTCAAAAAATACATAAATGGTGACGTGAATGTTTTGCATGCATCTGCAAAGTCGATGTTAGACGCGTGGCGGTTTTGTTTCATTATTATTATAAATCGTCTTATTGTGAACCGGTCGCGTTTTTCCGTTGCGTCTTCGAAGAAGACTCGTGGCAACTGTGGAAGGATAGCGGACGCATTTTATTGTTCGTATTGTTGTGTGTTTTCGACTGCGCGTCGCGGATTCGTCTGGAGACACTCCCGCGACCTGAGAAGACTTTCGACGTTCAAACTTCGTTGAGGAGAAGAGTGAGTGTTAGTTCAACAGGTAGACAGATCATTTTCTTAGGCTTTCAGCTTAGGTCGTGGATTAAGATACCCGAAGGTCCCTGGGACTCTGCGTACAGGGACTTAAGAAGGGTCAGCGACTTAGGGAGGTGTTCAGTGTTCGTATTCATACTTTGACACTTTGTATTTGTGTTCACCGCTTGCTCACGGTTGTATTTGCACTGTTGTCAGTTCCTCAAAATAAACATCTTTGTTTCTTACGTCTCTGAGACCTGCAGTAGGACAGTATCTAACACCGGGTTAGCGTCAGGGGCCGTACTAGATTGGATCTCCCGAGAACCGCAGCTAGGTAGCGGAGGGCATACGAGCACATTAATACGACATTGGTGACTTGTACAGCTACGAAGGTAAAGGATGAAGAAAGCATCGAAACCGAAATTAACGGCACGGAAACAACCTTGCAGACGACCAAAGGTAACAGTATTACAACCCGAAGTAAATAAAGAGGATCAAACTGAACGAATGGCGAATATGGAGGCGACTATCGAGCAAGTAGCAAAGAAATTTGCGAATCTACCCGAGGATAATGATAAAGATCAAACTATTGATGCGGAAACATATGATTATGCGGATCACCGGATACAGATGTCCTCTGATTCAGTATCATCTTTTGAGAAAATTAGTTTACCCCCCGAAACGAATGCGGTATCATTTTATAACTCAAGATATACGCCTACAGTACCGAAAATTGACGCGAAGGTCGACATTGAGCCGAAACCGAAAAATGAAATGGAAAGGATAACGAGTGGAAATATACAGGATGTGGCCACTTTAGCCATCCTGGAATCCATGCAAAGAGCCGTTGACAAATCAACTAATGCTGTTAATGTGGAAAGAACGAAGGCGGCATTACGAGAACAGGAAATACTGGATCAACTCATGCGAGAAAGAGCGGAACGCAAGTTATGGGAAGAAAAATTTCGGGAACAAGAACAACAAAATTCAAGAAAAATAATGGAAGAAGTTGAAAAGCAAATGCGGGAACTGATGAAGAAAATGGATAAAAGACCTGACGAAAGAATATTGAACACCGGAGATATGGAAATACTTCCGTCTGAAACAGTCAAAGACCATTTAGACAGGAGTTTGGAAAGAAAATTGAACTGGTTCGAAAACCACTTGGCTCAGGCTCAGGCTCAAGGTGCCCAACATCGAATGATGGAAGAAGATATACCAACTACGTCATGGAATCAAGGAAGAGAGCAACCCATACCTGGAGGAAGTCCTCGAAATCGGCAAGAATATGGAAGATATTGTGAAGATCCGGAAAAAAGGATGAAGATAATTTTAAGTCGAATGAAGAATAAAGAAATATCCGATAAAATGGAGGCTGCAGAAATACTCAATTTTTTCGCCTGTCTGGAAGGCACATTCAAGCCTGAAGACACAGAGGACCTGAGAATTGAAGTGCTTTGGCATTGTTGTGATTTTGAAACGTCGACTTATGTAGACAAAAATGGCAGCTATGAAGAAGGAAAAGCAAGCGTAATCAGAATGATCGCCCCTAAAATGGATACTCCTGCACTTAGAAGGGAATTACATGATATGAAAAAACGAAAAGGGGAAACTACGAAGGATTTTTTGCGACGAATAAAGACGTATGTACATTTATTAAATTACGAAAAAACAGAAAACGAAAGAAATCGAATTGTTATCGAAACATATTTTCACAAGGCTCCGGTGTACGTCCAAACTCGGATGGAAGGTCGGCTCCACGAATTCAAAAACATCGCCTCTTTGGCAGAATTCGTAAATAAATTGAAAGCCGATACGACGGCCTGGAAAGAATTCAGCGAGGAGCAAGAAGACGGTGAAGACGATCGGTTGAATCGAGTCTATGAAAACCGAAGATTTAATAATTTGCAGATTCGTCAGCAGGATAGTACTATAGGTCAACAACAACAAATTACAAGGCCTCAGCAAATTTTTCCACCTCCACCAGCATTTCAAAACCCCGTATCTCAACAAGATATTATGAAGATGGTCAATGACGCAATTAGGAACCAGGGCCCTCCAGCTGCTAATCGTTGGGGAGTCAATAATAATTCTAATAATGCTCAATATAATAATCTACCTGATCGAGTTTTGGGGAATCCATATCGCCGACCGTATTGTTCATATCATAAGTCCAATAGCCACTCGTCCGAAAATTGTTTTATTCTTCACCCGGAACTGATTCAGCCAACAGATCAAGGAAGGCCGTGGAATCGTGGTAACAACTTCTATAATCGAAATTTCGACCATCGCGGTGGTTTCGCGAATCGTGGGCGAGCCGGTTTTGCAAATTTTGGTCAACGAATGCCATATAATAATAATATCGAACAAAATCCAAACACGGCGTATTATTATCGTCAAAATAATGTCCCGCAGCCACCACCGAATATCGCACCACCAACAACATCGCAACCGATCAATAATCCTCAGAATAATTCCATAAACGTCATAAATTCACAAGAGGCTAAGAAACATGATAAACCAGAAATTATAGCCCTAGATGGAGTACTTATAGAAAATTATGAGTTAAGCTTGGCGAACGTTATCAGCTCCACTTCAGAAGCAAAGCCTAGACTCGCCAACGATAACGAACATTTATTTTTGGAAAATTTTCGCAAATGTCAACCACTGTTAATACCCGTCAAAATACGTGGAGAAGAATTTAAGGCTCTAATCGATACGGGAGCACAATCTAGTTTTATGAGGACAGATACAGTGTCGAGATTGCTGAATATATCAAAGACAAAATTTCCGATTTTGAATTCAGTAGTAACAGCGGTTGGAAAACACGTAACAACATACGGTCCTACATTCATATACGTTGGAACTGGTTTTGGAAATTTTCTTGCTAGATTCGCATTGCTAGATAACCTAAATGAAGGTATTATATTGGGTCTAGATTTTCTAACCCATCCTAGTATACAGGCGTCTATTGATTTTCGAAACGGCCATATACGCCTAGCGAATGTAGAAAGACAAATAATTAGTGAAACACTATTTGACGATATGCAAATACCGCCGCAGTTGCCAATTCCTGCAAATCCGATGGTTTTGGATCACGTACCCATAAAAGAGGAAATCAAGGAAGAAGATTTGCCTGAGTTAGAAAGTGATGACGATCAAGAACAAGTCATGCGAATTACCGAAATGAACGAGGAAACCTTTATTTGGACAAAAAATGGGACGTATATTCCCCCGAATACCACTTCCCTTGTACAAGCTGTGGTTTGGCCACAGAAAGATTGGACAAAGGGCCCCATAGTGATAGAAGAAACGGGGAAGAATACTTTGTTCGACGTTGATGCCTCTATTGTGGACGCCAGGGATAATAATTTCCAAATTCTATTGATAAACGAAACAAACAAGGGGATAAAATTGCGCAGTAACGAGCTAATAGCAAAATCTAAAACGAAATTCGTAGGGCCAGAGTTTGACGAAAGGATACATCAACTTCAGTCCGAACCGCAAATTCAACAACAGAGCGAACCTGAATTCATCAAAATCATAACGCAATTAGTAAAAGAATCAAGTATTGATCGACAAGGGCAACAACAGCTTATGAACGTCCTACTTAAACATAGGCACGCATTTAGTATGAAGAATGACCCTCTAACGATGACTCATGAGGCACAACACAGAATCGACAAAGGAGACGCGTTGCCGGTCCAAAAGCACTACTGGAGAGCCCCTATAATGCAAAGAGATATTATCCGCGAACACGTAAAGGATATGATGGAAAAAGGGGTCATTGAGCCCTCTAGAAGCCCTTGGGCCGCACCATTGTTTTTAGTGGGCAAAAAAGATGGCACATGGAGACCAGTAGTTGACTACAGAGGAATTAATCAGGTGACAAAGGACGATAAATTCCCGATACCACGAATCGACGATTATTTAGACGCGTTAGGAGGTGCGCGTTATTTTTCGACTTTGGATCTAAAGTCCGGATATTGGCAGGTACCCATGCACTCAGAATCGAAAGAAAAAACAGCATTCATATGTCAAGACGGCCTGTTCCAGTTCAAGGTGATGCCGTTTGGTTTAAAAAATGCTCCCGCAGAATTTCAGCGTCTCATGGAGCGAATTCTTTATCCGTATGTGTGGAAAATATGTTTAGTATATATTGACGACGTGATAATCTTTTCAAAAACAGTCGAGGAGCATTTACAAAATATAGAGACTATTTTTCGATGTTTGACAAACGCAAACCTTACATTGAAACCTGACAAATGCTCCTTTATGCCGGCCAGCGTAAAATTTTTAGGCCACATATTGGACAAAAATGGAATGTCAGTTGATCCCCAGAAAATAGAAGCGGTAAAAAACTTTGAGGTACCCAAGTCCATCAAGCAGCTGCAAAAATTTTTGGGATTAGTGCAATGGTCCAAAAGATTCATACATAACTTAGCCTTTATGGCTCAGCCTCTATTTAAAGCCCTCGTAAAAAAGAATAGAAAAGAGAAATTTGAACTTTCGGAAGAGCAATTAACGGCTTTTAGAGGGGTAAAAGATGCCTTAATGACGGCACCATTTCTGTGGTACCCAGTATTCGATGGATCGGCAAAGTTTGTAATTCAAACGGATGCATCGGGGACAGCGATAGGTGCGATTCTATATCAGGAAACAGAAAACGATCGCTGGATGATAGCATACTCGAGCAGAGTTTTAAACGATGCCGAAACAAGGTATTCGACAACGGAAAGAGAGTGCTTAGCCGTAGTCTATGGATTCAAACAGTACCGACATTATGTTATGGGGTTTAGGGTCACAATTAGAACAGATCATAAACCACTTACCTGGCTCTCCGCAGAGAAACAACAAAATCAAAGATTATTGAAATGGGCTTTATATATTGGACAGTTCAACTACACATTTGAATATGTAGCCAGACGCGAGAACGCCTTTGCAGATTTTTTATCAAGATCAGAGGAAAAAGAAAGGGTCCGAAACAAGAAACCAGAAGGTAACGAAGAAATCGAGGATAAAAAAGTGGATACGGAACCCGAATGCATGGCGGTAACAAGAGCTATGACAAGACAGATGCTTGAACCAGAGACACAAGAAGTATTTATTGATCCCCCACCACCAACTCAACAAGAAATAGACCAAACGCCAGAGGAAGTAAAAAAGGAGTCTGACTTATTCTCTCTGGAACTGATCAAGAAACAACAGCGATTAGATCCAAAGTTGGTGGAAATTTTTCGGAATATTGGTGAAAACAGCTCAAAAAAATACTTCAATAGTTTTCACTTGGAAAACGAAGTATTGTATCGGGAGAGTATCCACGGAAGAAATCAATTAGTAATTCCTACCAAGCTTAGGCATCTTGTCCTACACCAGTACCACGGCGATACCTTGATGGGACATCAAGGGATAGATAGAATCATTGCCGCAATTGGGAATAAATTTTGGTGGTCAAATATGGAAGACGACATCATTAAGTGGATAAAATCCTGTGTCGTATGCCAATTATGCCGCCCAATAGCGAACCCAATTCAACCACTCAACCCTATACCCGTTTCATATCCTTGGGAAATAGTAGCCACCGATGTGGTTAGTATTTCGCCCTTACGAGAAAAAAGGCCATATGTTATCGTATTTATGGATTATTTCACGAAATGGGTGGAGGCCAAGTGTATTCCCGATCAAAAAGCCGATACTATAGTAAAGGCCTTCATGGAGAAAGTAATTTATACTCACGGGGCGCCAAAACACTTGTTGAGCGACCAAGGCTCAGCATACATGTCCGAATTAATGCGCAACGTATGCGACCTTCTCAAAATCAAGAAAATAAATACGACACCATACCACCCACAATGTAATGGTATGGTGGAAAGATTTAATAGAACGCTAATTGAGCAGATTAGGAGAGTGGCAATTACCGACCCGGACGATTGGCCCCATTATTTGGAACAGATTTTATTCGCGTATCGGATTACGCCTCACAAAACTACAAAAAATTCCCCCCATAGCCTACTATACGGGCACGAGGCAAGGTTCCAGATAGACAACGAAATAGCAAGGCCCATAATTATTCAGAATAATTACGACACCTATAGATACATGTTAACAGAGCATCTCCTTAACAGGTATAAAACTATAAATGAAAACCATAAAAAATCGGCGGCCGAAAGAAAATTACAGTATGATAAGAAGGCTCGCGAAAAGACCTTCCAAACGGGTGAACTTGTCCTCTATCAAAAGGGAATTATCAAAGGAAAGGCCGACACTACAAACGACGGCCCCTACGAAGTAATTGAAACACAAAATTTAGATAAAAATGTTATAAAAATACGCCGCGCTGGGAAACCAGATTTGCGTGTACAAATAGTCTCCGTAAATCGCGTAATGCCTTTTATTACGCGGATACCTGATTTTTACTGTAGTTCATAATTCATTTTTATCGTTTTATTTGCGCGTTGTGTTCAAATTTTTGTTTTATGTGTCCTTTTTTAATCTTCCCTGTATCATAATTTTCCCCATTTCTCCTCGTTTTTTCCCTTTGAATTTTTATCGTTCTAACTTATTTTTGGCAATTTTATGACAGTTTTAGGCACTTGTAAAAAATTACGACGCCGAAAATTTATTTTAATGGGCAAAAATTATATTTTTTCACGCGCTCGGTGTGAAGAAATGAAAATGTTTATAAGTCCCGAAAAAACCTTTCCCGAGTTATAGATCCCATAAAATCGAAGCTGTTATGGAGCTACTTTTTAGATTTCATTTGCAAAGCATTATAATATTCATTATTATCGTCGACTGGAGGATTTTTGAAGTTCAAATTCGAACGCGATATGGCCACGTCCAGTTTCGTCGAAGTAGACAGTAATTTCGGGCAACCGCAAGATCGCCAAGATAATACAAATTTCCGACTTAGTAGTAAGTGTGAAAAGGTTAAAATATGTGGTAGAAATTTTTTATTCGGAATAAGACTCTAAATTGACCGCGCGGCAATTTATATGCTGAGGATTTTGGGTATTTGAGAGACTGATCAACTCACCTATGTCCAAATTTATTCTTGTGCATTTGAGTCGTTTTGTTTCGAAATTATCACAAAAAATTGTAGTTAAAAAATTGTATGAAAATTTTAAGATTACAATGTTCGAAGAATGGTACGCTCAACAGATATCTTTAATTATTTTTCGTCGTTGTTCGGTGTGCCTCATGCGGCCATCGAGGAACCATTATTTCTTGCGCCCGAGAACATGAAAGCGTTTATCAAGGCGATAAATCAGTCAAAATTTAGAGGACGAGTAGTCATCGCGCTAGATACTGAAAGTGGGAGGAAACCCAAAACGGCGGGTTCGAGACCCAGCGACGCCTTACGGCTCTTGACAATTTCGACCATGTGTGGAAAAAACTTTATAATAGATCTAAAGTTTTGGGACAGAGAACATTTTCACAAGGTATATAATACAATTTTCCGCGAAGAAAACATCATCGTTGGTTTTCATATCCGAGAAGATATCACGTTAGTCTTGACTAGGTTCGGATATCTAGATCAAGAAAAGGAATTAGCCCGGAAAAGGCGTGACAATATTGACTACATCTTGTCGTGCTGCGTTTATGATCTAGAAATCGTCTTAGCCGAAATGAAAGATAAAGCGAAGACTAGAATGGTAGGAATTAGCCCGGAAGCCCTGAACTTGAAGGCTTTTATGACGGAACTTCTGTTTTTGTGGGCTGATGCTTTTAAGATTTCCTGGGGCCAACTGAGCTCTTTAGAATTTCGGCAGTTAATGGAAGCGGACAAACTAAACATAGAAGTTTTACGATACGCGACGCTCGACGCGCGCGGGTCTCTTCTATGTTTTTTGGCACTGTTACGATACGGGTTCCCTAGTGATGTGCAAAATTGCTTCAGACTATATCCCCACGATACGATGGAGCCAGAATTGGTATCCGATTTAGCCCGAAGGTTTCGAGAAACGTTTGAAGACAAATATACGGACCCGCAGTGGAAAGGCGCATATGGAATTGAAGAAATGACTGGCAATTTGAATGCGTTGTACTTTATGATGCGCGGGGAAGCCATATCAACTTATAAATTATCGGAAGAGCAAACGGCTGGAAATTTCTATTGCCCTCCACATTTCTCGAATAGCGAAAAAGATCCGCAACCAGTACCCCGTGGTTGGTACCCGTGGATAGAAAGAAGAGTGAAAGCATCACGAAAAAGAAAAGATACTGAAGAATCGGAGGTAACGCCAACCAACGATTGGGACCTAGAAGATATAATAGCGGCGCGACAGTTCAGACGTCCAATAGAGCCATGAGAAATGGAAATGAAACAAGGAAGGTGGCCCAATAAAGTGATCCATTTTACGAATAAATTGCAAGAACAGGTATCGTCGCTCAAGGACTACTACCATAAAAAGATCAATCGATCAATCGTCCCTGTGGTCAAAGAGTTGTACGAGAAGAATATAAATCCTATTATCTATTTCTTGTGGCCTCACTCGGCGCAAGAATGGAGATCTTGGGTCCCTGGATTTACTTCGGGTATGTGGTCTACTGTATGGAGAAACGAGCAAGAGCGGATCGAATTTATGAAATGGATGGGCCAAGACCTTCTAAATAACAAAATGACCGATCAGGCAGAACAAATGATGGAACGATATCCGAAGGTACGCACGCAGAAGTCGGTCCAAAATACTTTCTGTGTCCTGCCTATAAAATGGATACCGCGTTCCTTGAAAGAACCAGAGGAAGAAATAGAAACGGATTTACGCGATAACTCTATTTATTTTTTGAACCATAACTTTTATAACGTGTTTCATTTTTTGCATATTCACGCGGCCAGCAAAAATCTCATTTATTGGAATGTTTCCGCATCCATATTCGAGGCTAAGGACCTATGGGTCCCAAGCACTTCTGCAACTTTTAAGTCAGTAACTAAGTGGGACGATTCGGATCTGTTTCCCCAAGTAGAAGTTGTGGTCCCGGCTAGCCAGGGTCCTATAGAAGGAACTTCGAAGGAGCAGACAGAAAACGTACCCTCTAAAAACGAGAATTTGAATGTTTCAGGTGTCGAAATGGACCAGGAAAAGCCCGTGGAAGTAATTATCGCGGATTCCCCCACAGCCAACGCGCCCATTGACGATAACAAAAATGTCGGGGGGGAAGAAAAATTGATGGAAATAGTTGAACCCGAACGCGAGATACAACCCGATGTGGAAAGATTGACAGAGCAGATAAAAGAAATGCGAGAAAAGATAGAAACGTTAGAGAAAGAGAAGTATGGGAAGGCCGCGATTGAGCTGGCAAAACAACTGGAAACTATCAACGCCGAAGAAGAGGAGACAAGCGAGGAGCCGTATGTGGAAGTCGTTTCTGAAATCGGAAGTGAGGACGATTCTCCGGAAACTAACGTTCTGCCCGCACCGCCGGTTTATGCCAAGGCTGGTGGGCAGAGTGTAGAAAACATAACTAATCCTACAAAGTTTGCGAGAGTAATGCATAATAAAAGGCAAGAAAAAGAAAATCGAATATCGAAAGAAGAAAACAAAGCCGAATTGGACCAAGTGAAGAGCGGGAAATTTCATCAACCGCCTGGAAACCCGAACGACAGAATCAAGTACCGACGAGGCCTCGGGAAGCGTGGGCAGCTCTTGAAGAAAGCTTTGAAAGAAGGAAAGTACATCGTTGATTTTCAATATGGCAGAGTGTCGTTGTCGAATCCGTGCGTTCAGAAGTATCTCGCACATATGAATCCTGCTTTGGATGAAGAAGTGGCTCTTATGACCACGGATCTGATAAATCGTATTTACGACGAAGCGGGAGTCCAAATCGAAACAATACGTTACTATGAACTGCAATTTCACGTATTGCAGGCCAATTTACCAGAAAAATTGTGGAACATATTCGAGAATCAATTGACAGAATGGGCCAGAACTCGGGCTCCGGAGAAAGCCTATGAAGCCGCAGTGTGGGCTTGCGCCTGTCTATTTATGAAACTGTCGCGGTTGGGCAGGATTCCACAGAATTTCGCTGGATTCCATTACCAGGCTCATGCTTACGTCGCCATGAAACTGCGCCGCGAGTTTAATGCGGGGCAAGAAGGACCAGCTAGTAATTTTCATACGCTATACGCCTCTTGCCAATCCAAGGCATCAGGGTTAGCGTATACAATTGCGAAAGCCGTACTCCAGGATAAAAAAGACCCGGAACCAAATTATACGAATATTCAAGTTTGGAGGAAAGAGATTGATAATACGGATCCGCGAATACGCTATTGGGAAGTTATCGATAGAAAGAAAGCTCGCGATCTACTGGAACTCGAGAAAAAGTTGAAAAAAAAATCGGGTACCGAGTCAAGCACCCCTACAGTAGGCCTGCGGCAGGTAAGGTATCCAGACATTGGACGAGGAAAGACGATGATAAGCAGAAAAAAGAAAAATCGGCAACGCCAGAAAAAGAACGAAAAAGGAGATATGAAAGTCGGCATCGGGACGAAAGTCGGCATGAAAAGTCGATGTCAAGAGAAAAAAGATGGAGAGAGAATGAGGAGGAAAGCTGGCGTAAAGAAATTGAGGAATACGAGGAGAAATTCGAGCGAAAAGAGAAAGAAAGAAGAGAAATGGAGGAGAGAAAAGAGAATCGAAAATCGCGAAGCCGAAAAAGAACACCCGGATATTATCAGCATGATGATCGATTGGACGTGTCCTATTCCAGTCGGACGGCCTCACTGGATAGGCCTAGGGCCAACGAAGCGAGTCAACAGGGAGTATCAATGGCCGACCCTAATGCAATGATGATGGCGCAGCAACAACAATTGCCGTATATGCCGCCGAATTATCTGGGATTACCTATGGTAGGAGTTGACTGTATGACTCGCCCTCTCTTTTCAGGTCAACTATTGCCCAATACAATGATACCTCCGCCACAGCAATTTCAAGTTTCGCAATTTCCGGTTGTACAATTCCAGCCGGGCCAACAGCAATATTATCACCAGTTCTTGGTTCCGCCCGGAATACAAATGCCGCCGCCGTCAGTAATTCCGCCGATACGCAACGTGCAAGGCGAAGAAAGGATGGAAATTCCGGGTACGTCGACGGGAATGCAAGTGCCGCAAGGACCACCGCCGATAGGAAACCCCGAATATATATCGCCGCTGAAGAGGGATCAAGGTATTGGTCAGCCGGGGTGGGACCACAGCGGTCATCGACAGAAGTAAATTATTTGTTAATAATGACCCCGCTCTTTGTGAGGTCAATATAAGCGTAATTCTTTCAAGTTGTAAATTTTTCGGGTATTGCTGGGATCATTTATCTTTTTCCGAGCGTTAGTATTACAAAATAAGGAACCGGTTGTGCCTCTTTAAAATTGCCTTAAAATTGCCTTTTGTACTAATCTCAGTTTGTTTCGTTTATTCTTTCTCTTCGTCTGTGTTTTATTTTATTTGAACCTGCACAAGCACATTTTGTACCTCATTTTTCGGTGAACTTGTAAACGATATTCCAAATCTCGTATTGGCGTAAATTTTGGCCTTTCTTGTCCTTCCAATGCAGTTGCCAACTAGCATCGTGCAGTGTGTAGGCAGCTTTCGCGTAACCATTTTTCACATTTCTCTTTACCTTTTTTCCAAAACATATTTTCAATTCAAAATCCTTTTTTTATGGCACAAACCGTGTTACTGGTTTAAGTTTACCCTTCAATAAGGCAAAATCACTTTAACAACAGATACCATAAACATTTTTGATTCAAAATCTAGACAGCCAAAGGGCCAGAGGATTTGGTTTTTTGGGCATCCTTTCTCCCTGGGGGCAGATAATACCAAAGGCGTTGGGGGGGCCAGTGTCCGGCCAAGGGGCCAGAGGAGCAACGGCGGCGAAAAATTGCGAAAGTCTTGCGGGCTCTCCACCGTCAACACCCCCCCCCCCTCTGGAGAGGACAGAGACGAACGCCAAAATCGATGAAGGAGGAGCCGCCGATAAAATACACATCGACGGCAGTGGGGAGCGGCCCACAACTTAACCCGGGCACCGCGGGGGTCGCCGCCAGTCAAACGATTTTAATTTTTATTTGATCAAATTCGGCCCGAGTGCCGCGAACGCTATTCGTTCGAACATTTTATTCTTTGTTTTATTCGGGGACAACCGGCCCACGGGGCATTCTTATTTGGAAACTTTTTAGCGTCGGGGGTAGCACCCGGCGCCATTGGCCCCATGGTGGAACGATACCGTTCGAAACGGACATTTTATTTTTTATTGTATACAATTGCGTCAACGGCGCGTGGCGTCGTCGTTTTGGAATGATTGGAGGCGTCGGTCGTCGGCGTCGAGGGTCTGGGGCCCTTGGGGGACCTCCTGACTTTTCCCTTCGCTGGCGGGAAAAGTCTTGCCTTTGGGGGGGGAGGGATGTCAGAGGGTCAATTCCTCTGACCTTTGGTCCTCTAACTACCTCACTTTTATTCTCTAAAGCTCCTTTGTTGTTAAAGTGGTTTCATTTATTCTTGGGCAAACAAACCAGTAAAACGGTTTGTGTCATATACATTTTTGGCTCAAAAAATACATAAATGGTGACGTGAATGTTTTGCATGCATCTGCAAAGTCGATGTTAGACGCGTGGCGGTTTTGTTTCATTATTATTATAAATCGTCTTATTGTGAACCGGTCGCGTTTTTCGGTTGCGTCTTCGAAGAAGACTCGTGGCAACTGTGGAAGGATAGCGGACGCATTTTATTGTTCGTATTGTTGTGTGTTTTCGACTGCGCGTCGCGGATTCGTCTGGAGACACTCCCGCGACCTGAGAAGACTTTCGACGTTCAAACTTCGTTGAGGAGAAGAGTGAGTGTTAGTTCAACAGGTAGACAGATCATTTTCTTAGGCTTTCAGCTTAGGTCGTGGATTAAGATACCCGAAGGTCCCTGGGACTCTGCGTACAGGGACTTAAGAAGGGTCAGCGACTTAGGGAGGTGTTCAGTGTTCGTATTCATACTTTGACACTTTGTATTTGTGTTCACCGCTTGCTCACGGTTGTATTTGCACTGTTGTCAGTTCCTCAAAATAAACATCTTTGTTTCTTATGTCTCTGAGACCTGCAGTAGGACAGTATCTAACACCGGGTTAGCGTCAGGGGCCGTACTAGATTGGATCTCCCGAGAACCGCAGCTAGGTAGCCGAGGGCATACGAGCACATTAATACGACACTCTTTATGGTTCTTATGATTGGATTTATTGTATTTTTCTGCTGTGAAACTTGTTGATTCTGTAAATTTAAAAATATTTATTAGCAAAAGTCAACGTTTAGTATTTTTGATTCTAATCAGTCAGTATTCGAGAAATCTGGCTGAAACTTTGCAGTTTATTATGCCAGATGTTTTATCTATCGACGACAGGAAACCGCATTAAAAAAGTTTCACCCGTTCGAAAGCTGTAAAAGTCAGTACCGATCGCCTTTTTTGGCTCACCCTGTATAATGCAGTGATTGACTTGAAGATAATATTGATAAAATGAACGAATTAGATTTTTCATGTTTTACTGAATTGGCATCAATCGCTAATATGAGTCACAGTCACTAAAATGACGCACTAACAAATTTGGATGGCTACATTTTTTTCATCCATCAACGTAGAAAATTATTCTTTTCTTCTGCTGGGATAAATATTTCTTATTTACTTTAAGGAGAAAACATTCTAAAGTGCAGATCAAAACACATCAATATTCATGAGAGCTTTCAATGTCAACTGTGGGTGTAGTACTTGGATACGAATAGAGACCACATGCACTATCAGAAAAGAGCGAATCACCGGAAGATGCGGTTTGAAAAAACTGTTTGGCGGATAGGGATTTTCTGAAGAAGAATTTAACGTTCAATGCTATATCTGATTTGTTGCGTTTCCAAAGTAAAAAAAAATCCCTGCTGACCATGAAAAATTAGGATTACTATTGTACCAGGTAACCATGACAATATTTCTTCATAGGCGAATAAGTTTTCTATAGCGTGTTTTACCTAGCCATTATATATAGTTCATTTTGCAATGCTTATCTCTATCGTTATCAATGATAATTTTTAAAAAAATTTACCTCTGCCTAAATATTTTTATTAAATAGCCCGCATTGTATAATGTACAATTCTGCTGTTATAATTATTTTGCTCTCTTCGTCGTTTTTGTACTGTTGTCGGTCCAAGCGAGAATGCATCGCGGTTACGGGTCATTTCAAATGTCAATCGCCGGCTTTGGTTTACGCCAAATTGGTCGATAATGACGGCGGTGAAGCATTTTACAGCATTTACTGCAGTCTAAACTTTGTCAAACTTTTTGCTTGAGCTAAGGTCCACGACGATTCTTCCATTTCCATAAAATTCTGGTTCAATTCCTCAAAAATTTTCATGTTACAAACTTGCTTAACATTCAAACGGAGTTTTGTTTTTTTTGGTTTTCATATGACTATGCAGAGAAACATGCAGCTGAAGAATATGTTGTCAGAATACATAGTGAGAGTTCATATCAGAGATGCCCTACAAAACTTAATGCAATATTACTGTCATTGTACATTTACTCGAATGTTTATGACAGGACCATGAATTCTGAAAGGGATGAAAAGGACCATTAGATATTGAGTAAAATTTTTCAGAATTCATATAATTGAAAATAGTGAGCAAGATAATTATAATGGAGAAAATCTCTACGATGAAAACGTTACATCGTAATTTAAAAACGTATGAGCACATGTCAGATGCATGAACTATACCTCTTCGATCTGTAACACAATGAGGAAAAATGGGTTTTACCCCTATTCAGCGAAACGCACAACAGGGAAATTCAAAATATAGTGAGACTCAATAAAGCGATTCTCAAAGCAGCGATTCTCAATACAAAGGAGTCTCGATATCTCAAAACAGCGAAGTCTTGATACAGCGATTCTCAAAACAACGAAGTCTCAGAACAGATTCTCAAAATGGCGAATTTTCAAAAAAGTTATCTTTAGAATAGAAAAATGGAGGTTGGGCGAGGTAGACGTTTTGGCGCATGGCTTATATGATCCCCTATTTCGATCTGGTGGATGCTGGTTGTCACACATTTTGGAACGAATCACCAGATTTCTGACATAATAGCTCCATAACATGTGTTTTCACGACATTACAGCTTTCTATTCTAATTTGTTTGTAATTAACATATCTACATGCATCTTTTTCTTTCTTCTTTCCGTTATTGACTTATTTCCTTTTATATTCTTCTTATTTTGAGCCGTTTTTGTTCTTTTTGTTTAATTTTTTTAGGTTGTATAATTTTGTTCTATTTTTTGTCTACTTTTTATTACATTATTTTTCTTTTCGTTCCTTTATTATTTGTTTTTTGTTCTGCCTTTCCTGCTGAATTATTTTATTTATTTCATTTTGTTTTATTTATTTCATTAATTTAATATTGTTGCAATTAAGCTCCATACAAAACAATTTTAATCGGGATTGTTTGTTTTAGAATTGTTTTCTCTCAAACGTTTTGCAAAAATGTTTTTCTGACAGATAATTTTTTGTCATTTTGGAATGATCCGTTCGTGCATACCTACCACCACTGCAGCACAGAAGGATGTGAAACTTAGATGGCCAAATGCAACTAAGAATAGATCACCGCAACTAGCAAAAACGATTTTAATATACCTAATTTGCATATTTATTATAAAAATTATGTGTGCGTTTACTCGAATGCATAGAACTTTTTACTATTCGCTGTATTGAGATTCGCTCTTTTGAGAATCGCTGTTGAGACTTCGCTGTTATAAGAATCGCTGTTTTGAGGCTTCAGTGTTTTGAGAAACGCTGTTTTGGGTCTCGCTATTTTCAGTTTCGCTCTTGTACGTTTCGCTGTATTGAGGACACGCCGAAAAATGAAGCTAAAATTTAATTTGACTTTGTCAAATCAAACTTTACGAGATCTATCGACCGAGAAAGCCATCTCAATGCATTTCTTCTGTGAATTTCAGTAACCAGTGACGCCATGGCCGAAATGTGCCCGGTCACAGTGTCGACCGGTTCATTCGATTTACGCGGTTGCGCTTCGGACGTCGTTGGTCGAATCGACCCCGAAATTCATATCTACCACAAATGCAAGGGCAGCGACACGAGGCAGATCAAGCTGATCGTTCCGCAATCCGCCCTCGATGGCAGTAACGCCACGGCTTATAATTTCGAACAAGTGATCGATTTGGATGGTTTTCGTATGAAAAATGAGAGAGCCGTGTCGAAATTTCCAAAATTGAGCGACAAATGTCGGAAGGGCTAGTGAAATTGTGTGGAATGTTGATCTGTTGTAAAAAGCAGAACAATAAATGCCTGATTTAGTAGTCACTAACGTTGGTTCAAAAAATGACCCGCCCGCAAATGGTATCTCACAGTAAACACAGTTTGTTACACAAATGATTGTAAATTGAAAATGACAAAAAATAAGTATCACCTTCAATGTCGTTAACACAATTTTTTACTTGGGATTGCTCATTCAAAAAGTAGCAAGAGTAAGTTCTCAGAAATTTCCAGTCTTATGCAACATATGCTTCAGGAGGAACTCGTGAAAATATAAAATATAACTTGCTTTCCACTCTTGAATTCACAAGTATACGAGAATAAAACAGGCTATAGTCTTTTGATGTCAGATATTGATGCATTACGTATGAAAAATTCGAAAATAATGCACAAAATCACTTCATTTCTAGTGTTCTTCATCGATTGGTTGTTGACTGATATCAGAAAAATTTAAAGAGTGAATTTGTTATATCTTGGTTTTGGTCGGGGCGGAGATGATGCGGCGTGAGCAGGATTGGGATTCCGAGGTTGCGTCCTTAATGTACGTGCGTCCCACGCCCACGTTTACCCGATTACCAAATTACTAGTACTTAAACCCCGACAATAATTATCCCAACAATTAAAGAAAACCTAGTTTCTTTAATTGTCTCCCTTCTTTTCTCACTAACTAAAGTAAAGAGATTCTCCTACCTATTTATTATGATACAATAACGCACGAAAACTTACGTGACCAAGACGTTACGGGCGAGACGAAAATAAAAATGACAATAATAAATCTACTCCCACGCACGGGCGAGCAAAGACGAGAAGAGCGTGGTGGGAGGCGGCTAATGCGTACTAGTGGTGGCCGGCGGGGCACACAACTAGTAAAGAAAAATATAAAACACACGTAAAGTATACGTTAAAGAATAATGTGTAGAGAGAGACCAGCGCACGCGTACCGACGTGCGCTACAGTAAGATGGCCACTAGTGGTCCGCGTTGCTCTCTCCACTTGCCACCTGCGGGCCTGTGACGCATTTTGACAAATAATGAAAAATCGGCGGAAAACACACTACAACAAATTATTTATGAAGCAACTTGAATTATAAACATTGCATGACCCAGTTTGGAGTGTTTGATCTCACCCAGAAAGTCTTTGAACGAAAAAAATGGCTTTCGAACGAAAAAACTTGAACGAAAAAAATGGCTTTCGAAAGGAAGACCGGGAATTTTTTGCGAAATAGAACCATCGGGATTAATAGACCTCATTGCGAACCTAATTCAACGTGATTTATACATGGTTTCCCCTTGTTTACTCGAGAAATTTTGAATATTAATCTTTCAAAAGAAGTATGGTAATTTTGCTCATGCTTAATAAAAACAGCGGCAATTGCCGATCGGAAACGGCATTAACTGTTTATTTGTTGGTGATTCTAAGCTTTCTCACAGTAAGATTATATTTTGCCAAAATGACTGCTTGAATCATTGTAGTAGGTCGACCAATGCTATAAGCAACATTTTTTAGAAGTACAACAAAGGTTCGACTATTCCAATAAGTCGACTACTGATAAAATCGCTACCTACCGGACTGATCCAAATACCACGCCAGAGATCAGATTGCTTTCAGGGCTTAGGCTTGTAACGACCAGATTTGTGTGAGGTACTTTACTTCTAACCAACGGTCGCTACGGCGGGGACAAAAGGGCGCGGGCAGTACAATACGGGCGATAATATAGGAATGATCGACGGTCGCTTGAACAACGAATAACAAAACGGGACGGTGCGGTTGCTTGCAAATAAAATATACGACACGGTTTAATTGCTTTTGAAGACGGTTGCTTGCAAATAAAAACGAACACCCGCGGATCAAAATTCACAAAATAATAACTAACTAAATCATGCTTTGCTTCATCTTTTATACGACGTTTTGGACACTCCCTGGGCGTCGCGGGAGGTCGAGCTTCTGTCCATCTTCTTCCGCCAATCGTCGCTTCCTGCTACGCTTTTTATGCTTTCTTAGTTACACCTTTCTAATGCTTTCCTGGTACTGTATGCTTTGCTTGCTTTCTACGGTGGGCTTGGCCACACCTCTGTGCTTCTGTGCATGCTTCCTGTAGCGGTTTCTCTGTATACACATGTTTTGTGGGGCTGCCGCTACTGTTACACCTGAGACTACTGTCTGGCGGGGCTTCTACATATTTTACTGTGTGCCCGTGTTGTTTACGATTTTTACGGGGGATTACGGTAGCTGTGGAATGTGTAGTTTAGTGTAGGTTCTAGGGGAACAGCTGCCGTTTGTGCAGATTAATTGGGGCATCTTAATTCGGCTACCAGGGTGTGAACGGATCAAAATAAAGTACTTCACGCAATTTTATAGGAATGTTTGGGTGTGAATCCCAGACACCCTTGAGATGATAAAATACGAAAATGAATAATATCTAATAAATGTTTATCACATACAGTATGCTACATATTTACAGTACTGCTTTAGCAGGTACGTTACATTTCCCTCCTTCCGGAGTTGAACGTCCTCGTTCAAGGCTTTCGAGATTGAGGAGGGATGGGGGCAGTTTCGATAGGTGGTTTCCGAGGGTAGAAAGGGGTTGTCTCATTGACATGTACCGTGAATGTAATATTCTTATGGGGGTGTTTGAGTGTAACGTTCAGGTACATAAAATTTTTAACTGTATAGGGCCCATTTTGGCGAGGGAGGAATTTGGGAGTCAGCCCTTGTTTACACGAATGATTTTTGTAAAGAATAAGATCACCTGCGTTGTAATGTATGTTCTGAGCATGTTTGTTGTACTGGCGGGTATAGTGGTCTTGGGCTTTTTGTAAACTTTTCTGTACGGTTGAGAGTGCTTCTGTAAAATGCAATTTTACACGAAGGGCGTAATCGTCTAAATCAACGATGTAGGACATGAGTAAAAAATTTAATGCTGCGTCTGACGGCAGAGTAGCTTGCCTACTGTGGAGCAATTCGAAGGGGGGATACAAGGTGCTATCATTTTTGTGTATGTTGATCGAAAAAATGGCATAGGGTAGATAAGTATCCCAATCAGTGTGATTCAAATTGATGTACATGCGGATACGGGTGGCTAGAGTTTGGTTGCAATGCTCAACTTCCCCATTGGCAATGGGGATGGTATGGGGTGGTATAAATTTTCTGAGAATTGCATAAACTAGTGATCTGTGAGAAGAGATCGGATACAAAATCGGAGCCATGATCACAATGGATGATTTTTGGGGGACCCATGATGGCAAACAATTTTGGTTACGAATAACTTGGCGATAGTGGCTGCAGTGATGTCAGGGGTCCGGAATGCCTCTACATACTTTGTGAAATAGTCGATGAAAACGACAATGAATCAGTTGCCGTCTTCAGTGAGGGGTAACGGTCCGATGCAATCAACACCGACTCTATCAAATGGGCCAGTCGGCTGAATTGGTACGAGATTTGCATGTATTTTGTGTCGGAGGGCTTTCTGTGTCTGGCATGGGTGGCAAGTTTTGCAGTAACGTTTTATATCCCGGCTCATTTGGGGCCAAAAATATTTTTGCCGGAGCAAGTGTAAAGTTTTCCTGGCAGTGAAATGACCCGTGAATTTGCTGTCATGATGGGAGGCGATGAGATGCTGGACTTGTGAATTGGCAATGTATAGTTTTGCTTGCTTGTCGACTATACAAAAGAGGATGTTTTGATGCACTGCGAATTTGATCAGAGTAAGGGGGTGTTTTTGGGCGATTTTTTGCTAAAATATTTTTGACAGTTGGATCAGTGCATTGGAGTTCGGCGAAATTTTTCTGTTGCTCTTCTTGTTCAGTTGCTTCAGCTTCCAAAACCGAATTGATAGTGGATATTTTGGGGCGGGTTTCTAATTGCTCAATATCGAAGGATTGCTTTGCTGTCTGTGAGGGGAAGCGAGAAACAGAATCTGCATTGTGGTTAGCAGTGCCTTTCTTAGGTCGAATGTCTAGCTGAATACCAGAGAGGGCTAATCCCCAACGGGCAATGCGAGGGGACGGGTTTTCCTTTTGTAAGACTGCTTGAACTGCTGTGTGGTCAGTATGTACAATAACATGTTGCTGGAAAAGGTAGGGGGGAAATACTTGACAAACTCAACTACTGCAAGGGTTTCCAACTCAGTTATCAGGTAGTTGCGTTCTGCGGGTTTCAATGTGCGGCTCCCAAAAGCAATGGGGCGATCCTGACCTTTACTATCTAGCTGACTGAGAATGGCGCCTATTCCGAGTTTTGAGGCGTCAGTCTGCAGAATGAACGGTTTTGTGAAATCGGGATGCTGCAGTATTGGGGCATGAATGAGTAATTCTTTTAGCTTGGTGAATGCGTTTTTGCTGTTCGGGGCCCAACAAAAATTCCGAATGCTTTTTGAGTAGAGCTGTGAGTGGGCTGGAAACTTGGGAGCAATTTGGGATGAATCTGCGATAATATGAGGGTAGGCCAACGAATGACTTAACTTCTTTTGAACTTTTGGGAGTGGGTATGTCACAGATGGCCTGTACCTTATGGGGATCTGGTGAAATGCCTTGTTGAGAAATGATGTGGCCTAAGTATTGGACTTAGGGCTGGCAAAATTTGCATTTTTGTATGTTTAGCTTAGGGCCTGCTTGTGAGAATCGGGCAAGAATAGTGTCTAAACGTTGCAGCATTTGGGCATGGGAGTCTGCGAAGACTAAAACATCGTCGAGATATACAAGGCATGTGTTCCATTGCAAGCCCGAAAGAATAACATCCATTAGCCTTTGGAAGGTGGCTGGGGCATTGGTGAGTCCAAAGGGGAGGGTAATTGAATTGATACTGGCGGGCTGAGCAATTAAAGGCCGTTTTTTCTCTGTCTGCTTGTGCTATGGGAATGGAATAATATGCATTGGATTGATCGAGGGACGTAAAATATTTCATTCCACGTAGGGTGTCTAGAATTTCGTCTATACAGGGCAAGGGGTGTGTATCTTTTTTGGTGACTTTGTTGAGGCCTCTAAAATCAATGCATAAACGATGGCCTCCATCTTTTTTGGGAACTAAAACTGTATTGGTACACCATGGAGAATTGCTTTGACTTATGACACCTGCTGCTGGGAGTTGCTCAACTTCTGCTTGTATGATTGGCTTTTCTTTTGGGGAAGTCGGATAAAGTTGTCTACGTACGGGTTGGGAGCCATTGGTGTCAATGGTATGTGAAACAAGAGTGGTTCTACCTACGTCCATTTTAGATTTAGCATATAATGTAGGATACTTCGATAGGGCGCGTAGGAGTTGCGTTTTTTCTGCCTCTGTCAGGTCACTGGAGGCTAAATTAACATTTTCTTTTAACCATGTGAATGTATCAAAACGGTTGGGCTGGTTTTGCGTTGAGGGGGTTACGTTAGCCGGAGCATTTTGTTTTGGAATGTAACATGAGACTGAACCGATGCATGTTCCAGGGTAAAGAGTTTGGGCTGTTTCTTGTGTGTTTAGGACCGATATGCGTATGCCACTGTTTTGGTTTTCAGAGATACAGGCTGCAAAAAGGACTTTAGGATTCTGCTTGGGTTTCAGGGTGAATTCAAGCTGTTTGACCTGTAAGTATGATTTGGGCAAGGGGACAGTAAATTCAGTGACTGTACGGGGTGGTAATTCTGATTTCTCGTCTAGATAGGTTCCACCACGGGTCGAAAGAGGGCTATATTCTAGGCCATCACAGGGTAGTATGACATTGCCAAATTTGACCTGAGATTTTTGATTGTTGATAGTATATTCCGAAAATCGACTGAGAAAGTTTTTGCCTAGAAGGATGTCTGCTGTGCAATCTTTTTGGACATGAACCATTATTGTTTCCTGGATTGTTTGGGCTGTCACTGTGACAAAAGTAGTTCCTACAAAGTGAATCGGGAGATTATTTGCTGCTTTTGCTTGGACTAGCGGGGGTTTCATGTCTAACTGTAAAAGTTGAGCGATTCGGGAATCAATGAGTGAGTAAACTGCACCAGTGTCAATCATGCCTTTTGTCATTAATTTGCCGTTAAGTGTGATTGGAATATGAGGGGTATGTTTCTCAGGTACATTTTGGGGGTGACTTGTTTGATGCAGATTGCTGAATTTGATTAATGAGTTCGATTGCAGGAGTTCAGGGGGGTATCAATATCAACAAGGACGTATTTCTGCTGTGTTTGTGCCCCACAACAATTAGCTAATTCTAAGAGAGCATGGCCGAATGATGGGGGAATGGTCTCATGTAGATGTCTGTTGTTTGATGGTATTTCATACGCATGTTCATGTGTGGCATGATGCTTAGAAGAAGGGAAATACTTTCGAAGAAGGAGAAAAGAATAAAAGACGCCTGCAATAACTACAGTAATAACGGCTAGATTGATAATGATTTGCAGCGGTCCTTTGAGTAAATTGTTTAATCCATCTGTGAGACTTTGGGTGGTACCAGTTATTACATGTTCTATGCCTTGACTGGCCCCAGAGAGGGTATTTCCAAGTGCTTGGCCAGTGCCTGAAATCATGTTGTAAACTGTATCAGAATTGAGAGACATTTGGGCAGTGTAATTGACGAGTTTTTTAACAACGTTTTCGAGTGTATGAGTTTTGTAAATGTATTGTTTCAGAAAAAGTAAGTTGGTTGAAATAGTTGCAAGTTGATCATGAAAAATGGCGGGTGTATTAAAATGGAAAAGGGAGAAATTTTGGTTCCAGATGATTTCTAAAGGTAAATTTGTGACATGTGGTTATCCTGTTTCACTGACCCATGTATTATTCTGTTTGTAAAGGGCTACATGCATGTGATGGCAGCCAACGGTTTGTGAAAAAGGGGTCAAATCGTTGCCTCCTGGATTTGAAAACATGAGTTCAGTTCCTACGAGAATGGGCAAAAGTTTGTAGCATGTTTGGTTGATTTTGTGGTTGTAGAAGACTTTAGATGCGTTTACCTGCTTGCAGGGCCAGACTGTGAGGGCTTCTCCTGTGAATTCTGCTATGATGTCAGTTTGCTGTAGGAATGCACGCGCTCCAAGGGTTGCATCAAGGTGTAAAATTTGCCATACGAGATCAAGGTGACGCTGTGCCTGTCTGCAAAATTCACTCCATACATTTTTGAAATTTTGAATTTTGAATTCCTGGATTTTGTCTGCTAGATAGTTTAGTTTTGCGTTAATGGGTTCAAAATCATCAAAATCGTATAATGTAGTATGAGTTTCGTTGGTTTTGGGGGTTAAAAATGTGTTACGATGTGGGGTGCTTTTGTCTAATTGTACAAGAATGCCTTGTTCGGTTAGAATGCTGTCTTGGATTTCTGGGCAATTGGGGTTCGAAAAGAGTGTATTTTTAACTGAGAATGCACCTTGTAGCTCTTCTATTATCATGTGGGTTTGCGTGAGTTTTATGGGATGTGTATTTTTGTATTCGAAGGGGCATAAGTTTTCAAATGCTGTTTCATTCCAGATAATGGATCCATCGGCTGTGATACAATGACCTGATGTCGGTTTGCATGATCCCAGGTCACCTAAAGTACCTGTCATAGATTTTCCATTCCAAGATGCTATTTTTCCTATTTCTATGATGATGTTAGTGACCGAGGTACAATGGTCTGTACAACACCATGTGTATTCTACGCTTAGTGAGTTGTTTGTTGACCAAAATCCTGGTTGGGTTTCCTATAATTTTTGACTATTGTGTTCTTTGTCTATAATGATTGCCTTACAAACATGTGGGGTTAGATTTTGCATTTCAGTTTGGTCAAAGACAATACCTTTTGAGCCAAAAAATCCTGTATTAGTACAAATTTTGCGTTTGCGAACACTGCATTTGTATGCATCTGTTATGTGAGGTTTAGTGGAGGGGATATAGATTTTTCCGAATGTCTGTACCGGTTTGTCTACTGTGGAAGGGGGCATGCATGATACAAGTTTTGGTATGCTGACTGAGTGACCGCTCAATGAAGTTCCACACATCTGAAATTGGGCACTACACGATGTGGGGATTGTTATACAAAGAAAAATACAAAACATCGGCCAATAGAATGTTTTAGTGGAGGCGGCGGGGCACTGTATGTTTTCGTTGTGGCCCGTTTGGCGTGGCGGCTTTTGGTGTTGTTTGGTTTTGGGTTGAGGGGTTGGCCGGTT